>OY755214.1:21992027-22174262 GCA_963576765.1 Draba incana | reverse complement strand
GGGGGGGGTAGTTGTAAAGTTTCAATCTTCTCAAAAACAATTTAATCTAAAGATAAAAAAATATATATAACAATTTCTTTTAAATAATTTTATTATTTTTTGAATTGTCTAGTGTTAGAAATTATTTTTTCTTTGAAAATACGTATAATTGTTTATATAATATTGAGACAAAAAAAAACGTGTAAGGTCAGTAAACAAGACTTCCGAACCTCCCGGATTAACGCACCGACCGTCGGACAAGGTGGACTCATGGGCCTGAGAGTGGACAAGGGCCCATAGGGGGGGGGGGGGGGGGGTAGTTGTAAAGTTTCAATCTTCTCAAAAACAATTTAATCTAAAGATAAAAAAATATATATAACAATTTCTTTTAAATAATTTTATTATTTTTTGAATTGTCTAGTGTTAGAAATTATTTTTTCTTTGAAAATACGTATAATTGTTTATATAATATTGAGACAAAAAAAACGTGTATAACTTATATGTATTTGCATTTTATCATAATTCTAAATTATATAAAATTTGTCATGTTCGAATATCTTAAATAAAATTTAAAATACACATACTGATTTTAAATTTCTCAAGTAAGAGATATTAAAGTCCTTTATAACATGAAAAGGCAAAAGATGCTAATTTTAAAATCAATGATAATTTTGAGTTGTATATTTAGAGATGACAAAACACCAAAAATGTTTATGTTATATAAATGGATGAATAATCTGAAAGAGGAAATTAGATAGAAAACATTTAATCTAATTAAAGATAAAAAAATCTATTTAACAAATTCTCATAAATTATTTTATTTTTTAATTGTCTTGTGTTAGAAATTAAATTTTCTTAAAAATACGTATATTTAATTATATAAATTTTCATTAAAGAGAATTATCATTAACCCACTAATCATAATACTTATATCAAAATTAATTTGTTATTTGTCTCACTAAAGTTTGTCATTAGCCCACTAATCACAATATTTATATCAAAATGGATTTGTTATTTAGCCAACTAATTTTTTTGCCATGTCACATTTTAGGGGATGTCTTGTCATACTAAAATTGTGAGAGTGAATGAGAGGATGACATGTATGATTCTTTGTAGAAATCACATCTCTAATAATATATAGGAAAATATGAGAACTATTACACGGACGGTTTGACAATAGACAATTTTAGCTTAACTTGTAGGACCACTCCGAACGGCTCTCCTTGCACCTCGCCGAAAGTTATATGTAAATATTTCTTCCATTAACTTGCATTCCCCGGTATTCGAAATCCGTACCTATAGGTGTAGAAACATTAATGAACCATTTAGTCAAACCACTAGACTAATGGGGCTTCCACTAACTTCTTCCTTTATGGGTAATTAATAATTTTGATATTGAACATTTAATAATTTTATATAATGCAAAAAACTTACATATTTAAATATTTCACATGTGTTAGAATCTACTTTATACTTGTTTTTTTTTCTATATTAAAGTCTTTCTTTTTGATTAATTAACAATTTTGATATTGAACATTTTTTAATTTTATAAACTGAAAAACTTACATATTTAAATATTTGCATATGTTAGAATTTAATAAACTACATAACACTTGTCAAAATCTCATGAATTACAATTTTGCGCATCTTTTTATATATAATAAGATACATATAGCTTATGCACATTTTTGTATAATCCACAACATACTCCCCACGTGACTCTTCTTCGTCTTGTCTTCTTCAATTTTCCATTTCTCTTTTTGGGTTCCTTCTTCGACCTACTAGTGTCTTCTTCAACACTAGTAAGGAACAAAATAACGTGATGAATTTTGTTCAAAGGACTTAACAAAGGGTTTTTGAAAATACCAACTAATTAGAAGTTGAAAAAAACGAAAACAAAAAACAAACTCATTAATATGCGCTACCAATCAAGGCTTAACTTCGTAATTTTATATCTTTTTGCATCATAATATGTCTTTTTCTAGTCAACCGCTTAATCTTTTCCAATTTTTCTTAATGAGAGATAATCGTTTTTATTTCTTTCTCTATTATAAACAACAACATAACTGACTGGTAAGTAATTTCTTTATAGTAATTATTTTAATCTAACATTAGTTTTGATTCTTTTATCCCAGTAGGAATAACCCAAACATAATTTGAAATTTAATAAACAAAATATGATTTATAGGTTTGAAATTCTATTTGTAGTTCATTCTAAATAAAAGATATTATGTGCTCAAAGTCAAGTTGAAGTGCTTTATTTTGTTGATGACGTTTGTGACACCCTGGTTTCAGGACATATATGGTATATGCGGTATATGCGGAGAAGCTTAAAAGAATTGATTTGGCTACCTATGTCACCAAAGTGCACTTATCTTTTTGGTCACAGGTCTTGAGAGAACTACAGAGTTAAGCCTGTTTGAGCTAGAATAGTTTTAGGATGGGTGACCTACTAGGAATTCACTTCTGGTATCGTGTGAGTGAGGACAAAACACGGGGAGATCGCGTGGTGATTTGCAAGGTTAGTAAACAAGACTTCTGAGCCTCCCGGACTAACGTACCGACCGTCGGAGAGTGTGGGCTATAGGGCGAGAGTGGACGTGGAGCCCATGGATAGGGAGGTCAGAGCGTTACAAGTGGTATCAGAGCCTAGACGGTTTTAGGACAGTGAATTGGATGTCTGAGACTATGTGTTTAAATTGATTTCTTGTGTTTAGTCAATTTAATAGAGTCTTAGAATCATCCTCTTCGGCCTTTTAAAATGATTCCGCGGTAAGTTGTATTTCGATTGATTGTGACTTTTGTAGCTTATTATCTTGTTCTGTATGAATGCAATGAGATGGATTCTGGAGCTAGAGGTCGTGGACGTGGTAGAGGCCATGGCAGAGGTCGTGGACGTGGTCGTGGACCAGTGATTGAGTCGTCTACGAGTGCTACGCATGCATCAAAGACTCCTATGCATCAGGTGGGATCTATGAGCAAGACCAGTGCTAATGTTAGTGAGAGTGTTATGGGTGCCGGGAGGGGAGCCGGTGTGGCTGGTGGTAAAGTGGGCCTAGGTGTGGGTGGTGCTCCAGCTCAGGATTGCTTGGATCATATTGAGGGTATTCTGGCGCAGTTGATGGAGCGGTTTTCGACGGCAGTTCCAGTTAAGCCTCCAGTGGTGCCTCCAGTGGTGCATCCAGTGGTGGAGGTGCAGCTGAAGGCTGCGGATGCAGAGGTGCAGGCGAAGGCTGCAGTTGCAGAGGTGCGTCCGACTTACCTGGAGATGGTAGGTCAGATGCGGAGTATGAGTACTGCATTCTTATCGGGTGGGGTTAGCCCCGAGGATGCAGATGAGTGGTGTTTGCGTGTTGAGCGCAATTTTCGCTCGGTTCGTTGTCCTGAGGATTTAATAGTGGAGCTCCTAGTCCACTATCTGAGCGGTGATGCTCATGCATGATGGAGAGCTGTAGAGGCCGGGAGGCCTGTTGCAGCATGGACCTGGGGATAGTTCGTGGCTGAGTTTACCACTAAGTACTTTCCTCGGGAGGCTCTAGATTGTCTCAGGACGAGGTTTGTGGAGCTTGTGCAGGGCGATCGTACAGTGCGAGAATACGACACCAAGTTCTGTAGGCTGCTTGTCTATGCGGTTAGGGGCATGGAGGATGAGCGGACGCATGTCAGAGGTTCCTGTGGGGACTACAGCCAGATTTGCGGACTAGATTCAGAGTTACTAAGTATGTCACGAGGGCGAGACTGGTAAAGGTTGCTGCAGGGATTGAGGAGGACCTGAGAGGTCAGTCAGCTGCAGTTGCTCCAGTAGCAGTTACTCTGGCGGTTCAGCCACGTAGGCAGCATCAGCATGGGAGTTCTGATTTTGGCAAAGGCGGTAAGCCTGCGCAGAGTCAGAAGACAAGTTCGGGGACTCATGCGTATTACGGATGTGGAGCACTGAGCACAGGGTGGAGAGCTGCCATAAGGCTTCTAGGGAGGCTAAGGTTTGCTTTCATTGTAGAGAGTTGGGGCATATAAGGCCAATGTATCCCAAGTTACAGCAGATGGCAGGTGTCGGCAGTGCAGCCGTTGGGTCAGATTGGACCGGCACCACGAGTTTATGCACCGGGAGAGGTGGGGCAGCATAGCGGCGCGGAGATCACATGTAAAATCTTAGACTTGAACTTCGTAAATTCTTCGTTGTTGAATTGTGGTTTGTTCTTTTATTTTGCCTGTGATAGTTTAGTAGGGTTCTTAACGCATGTGAATTGTGTAGGGACCTTCTTAGGGGGAGGTTTTGAGTCCTATGTGTTGTTTGTTTCGGGAGCATCGAACTGCTTCATTACCCCGGAGCAGTCCGAGAGTGGACGTAGAGCCCATGGATAGGGCGGTCGGGGCGTTATAAGTGGTACTAGAGCGAAGCCTGACAACCGTGTGAGTGAGGTCAAAACACAGAAAAATATCGCGTGGTGATTTGCAGGGTCAGTAAACATGACTTCCGAGCCTCCTAGACTAACGCACCGACCGTCGGAGAGTGTGGGCTCACGGGGCGAGAGTGGACGTGGAGCCCATGGATAGGGCGGTCGGAGTGTTACAATGTTACAGTTCACATACCTTTATCAAATAATTGAAATCGATACATAAATCGGTAAATAATTGGCAATTTTTTTAATAGTTAGTCTCGCCTGCGACTTTCATATGTCCAGCAATGGCTCTGGCTGAAATATTTGAAGAATATTTAGTTTTTTTGCAATAATAGAGTATGTTATGCATCTTTTAAAAATCTTGAGAATTCCATCTTTAGACATAAATGAGAAGCTTTGAGATTCCACCAATGAATATGGAAACACTTTCTCCCCTCCGAAGACTTTGATCTTTAACTTTGTATAACTTCTTAGATAGGATATTTTTCCATTTGTAATGGCGTTGATCTAATAGATTTGGACTGTCCTACTTCTCATGTTTGCTCTATGAACACAAGTCTTTCTTCTCATTGCCACATGTAACATTATGTATTGTTATGTTTCCTTTGATGTTAGAACCAAACTCTAAAATTAAAGTGCCCTAAGTTACCTTTTCAAGTGTGAAAAAGCTTCATCATGCTTCAATGTATCCCATAACTCATTAAACCCCTTTTAGAAAGGACATCAAGAACAGTATTGTATTGATCTTTATCGGAGACTGAGACTTTCGCATGAGCCAAAAATCTTCTATTTTCAAAGAATTTAGTCTTCTTTTTCATCCATCAATCTCTATCTTTGAAGATGACATCTTAAGAAGTTTGAATATCTCAAGCCTAAGTTACGATAGCCCTTGCAAAACTTGGTTATTTTGCGTAACCTTGGGTATGCACCAGCCAAATCAGTCAATGAAAGAAAACATGAAGAAACGTAAATAAAACCATGTTTTTACGAGTATGATATACCTAATATTTTACCTATTTTACTATTTATTTTAAGAAAAATTCTTGGGTTCTCCCCTAGGGGTGAATCATCTCATTCACCCCCTTTTTATAAACCAATCAAAATTAAGTTGTGAGAACCATTAATTTATTTTAAAAATACTACAAAATACTAAAATTAATTTTTAATAGATTTGTAGTTTAAATTTTTAGGTTAGGGTTAACTATTTCCAAATTAGGGTATAGCTTCTAGGTAGGGTTTGGGTTTGGATTTGGAGTTTAGGGTTTAGGCTTTAGGGTTTAATTTTGAATGTTGAAATTTCATTTAATTTTTTGGTTTGGGTTAAATATTCCCAAATTAGAGTATAGTTTCTGGGAGTAGGGTTTGGGTTTGGGTTTGGATTTGGGGTTTAGGTTTAGGCTTTAGGGTTTGATTTTGATTGTTGAAATTTCATTTAATTTTTGGATTTGGGTTAACTATTCGCAAATTAGGGTATAGTTTTAGAGATTGGGTTTGAGGTTTAGGGTATAATTTTAAATTTCAAAATATTTGATTTGAATAATTTAGTGTTCAACTTCTATAATTATTTATTTTGGTCCATATAATTAATTTAATTTAGGTAAGTAATAAATGATTAAATTTAATTAATTAGATTGATGGCCCACAACTTAATTTCTATTGGCTAATAAAGAGGGGATGAATGAGTAGGTTCACCCCTAGGGGGTGAATCCAAGAATGTTCATATTTTAAAGCATTTTCTAAGTATTTTAATAAGGTTTTACACTAAAGAGGTAGTTTTTCCTCGTATTTGTAGTTTTAAAGTGTTAACAGGGAAAATCATCAAAATGGAGCAAAAAGAGTCTAAATAGGTGTATTCTAAGCTACAACAAGTTTATCAAACCAAAGACTTAGTCCAAGCCTCGAAATTCTCAAGACTTTGCCGATTTGGACAGAAGCAATGAGTCCAAAGTTTTGCTACGGACAGACGAACAAATCAAGTTGGATTTTGATGAACGATGGCTACATTTAAAGATCTTTGAGTCAGCTTTCTAATGAAGTTGGAATTATTTTATTTTCAGCTGTAAGCTAGAAGATACACTGGATTTACTAAAGACATGTCAAACTGCCTCGAAGATGGAGAAGGTGCAGAAAGGAGTCAAACGTTGATGGACCTTAAGGCCAATGTTCCTGACCATTCTCAGCCCAATTTGAAGAATTTTTGAAGCCCATTACATGCCTTGGAGAGGAGGTCGGTTGGACTTATAAAGATTTGAAAGTTTTGACCGAAAAGACTGTTTTGCCCATGGAGAACCCTATGAGACCTTAGCACTATAAATACTTGTTTTTAGGCTCTTAATTAAGGTGTGCTGAAATTTATAAACACTTTTGACCTATAGAGAATAGCAGCCACGCCTCCTTTGGAGCATTGATCATAGAGTTTGTTTTAGAAGCTTTGGTGGATGATCTCGCTTTGTACTTCGCTATAGAGAAGAATCTTCTTATCCCTACTCTTTTAATAAAGTTTATCATCATGTTTTCTTCTATCTCTTGCTGTTTTTCGTGCATCATGTCCGAGTAATTCACTTTTTAGGTTTTAGGTTTTCAATGAGTTTCATAATTCTATGATTGATTGATGATTGTTTAGGGATAATAATAGAATCTTCATCTTTACTTGTACTCTATGCATAATTGCTTTACCGAATATTTAGCGATTTGAGTTTAGGTTGATATAGATTCCAAAAGCTTTTATATTGACCGGAAGTAGTATATGATGAGCCAAGCGTCTTAACATTCCAAAAGTTTAGTTAAGGAGTTCGGTGAACAATATCATAACTCATACTTTTCTTGCATATTTTCACTTTGTAATAACCACGCGAAAGCCGAGTCTATTAGGGTGATGAAATATAGTGGTCGGAGCCTCGAAAGGGGAATGACTATACCTTTGTGTTATGAGTTCTAGATGGTGCGGGATATCCTAAGGTCCCTAGATTAAATCAATCATTATTGTTGCATGATTCTCTGCGATTTCCTAAGTCCTAACGTTTTTCTCTTATTGATTTCATTTTATTTAATATTTGCATCCGTGTTAATTCACAATCACCCAAAACGACAATCATATTTTGTTCTAGCTTTATTTTATTCATTACAATTCGTAGTGTGGTTAACAAGTCCTCGTGGAATTCGATCCCTTGTCTATACTAATTGTGATTGATGTGCATTTGAAGGAAGTTGGATTAAGTGGTAAAACTTAACCGCAATCAAGTTTTTGGCGCCGTTGCCGGGAACTTGGAAGAACATCACCTTCAAATTTTTGATTAAAATTCAGTCTAGAACGCTTTTAATTTTTCAGTTTTTCTTTTTATTTTATTTTTATTTCGTTTTTGTTTTCTCTTATTTCAATATCTAACGCTTTGTTTCGTCGTTCTTTTTGCGTGTGTTTTAGGAGTTTATGCCTAGCACTAGACTTTCTAACAAGAAAAGTCTAGTAGAACCTGAGCAAGAAATCGACAAACTTGAATGCACACTGAGAAGACTTCGACAACAAAAGATGGCCTATTTACCAAATCAAACCGAAGAAGAGCGAGCACTCGCTGCCCAAGCCGCTCTAGAAAGAGCCAATCTCGACGAAAACCAGCCCCAAGGAGGCCAAAATAATCAACCTGCCCGAGACGGAGAAGATGACCAACATCTTGTACCGCCAAGAGATATGAGGAACCAGCCACAAATTCAACACTTTCATCATCAAGGAAACCTCAATCTCCAACATGCTGTGAACTCGAGACAAGCTCAACTCATTCAACTTCGCCAACACCAAACTATCGGAGATATCGATTCCTCTGATGCTTTCTTCTTGGATATGAATCCAATTCGTCTGCCACCTCCTCAAAGGAATGATTTCGAGATCAAACCTCAAATCATTGCCTTGGTAAAACAAAATCAATTCCATGGACTACCATCCGAGCATCCCTTAGACCATATCGACACATTTGAAGAGATTTGCAGTACAACTCGAGCCAACGGAGTTCCTCCCGATTAATTGAAGTGCAAGCTCTTTTCATTTTCTCTAAATGATAAGGCTCTAAAATGGATGAAATCTCTACCGCCGCAATCCATCACTACTTGGGACGAATACAAGGTGCCTTCTTGAACCAATTCTACATCAAGCAAAGATCTAATTCTATAAGGAACAAGATCTCAAGTTTCAAGCAAGGAGAAACCGAGTATTTCTTTGAAGCTCTTGAGAATTTCAAGGAGTTCACTAGAGATTGTCCTAATCACGGTTTCACGAAAGGGAACTTGTGGAACACCTTCTACAATGGAATCGACTACAAGCACCAAACCTCTTTGAATGCCGCGAGTAACGGAGATTTCATGACTAGACTTGTACCGAAAGCTAAGCAATTGATCGAGAACCTTGCTGCGAGTGATGCTAACTCATCTCAAGATTACAATAGAAACATCAACACCACACGATCATCGTCTGTATCAGCACAAATCGCCGAGCTCAAGAGTATGATGTCTCAACTACTTAAGAGCCAACGAGGAGTTCATATCGTAGAAGCTGTCGTTGGGCCTAATTATGATCCTAACTTGGAGTTTATCGGTGATACAGCAGAGGAGAATCAAGAGGAAGTGAACAACAATTACCGACCAAACCAAAATTTGTCCTACCAAAGCAACAATGTTGAGAACCCTCAAGATCAAGTCTATCTGAAGCAAAACTATAACCAAGGAGCTCAATACCCCCCCCCCCCCCCCCCCCCCCCCCTAAGCAACCGTTCTACCCTAAAGGAATTTACCAAACTAAGCAAACATTCATATTTCCTTCAACCGAAGCTCCGATTAACTCGGATTCGAAGCTTGAAGAGTTCAAGAACCAAGTGCTAGAAGGGGTGAGCCAAACCAAGAAGGAGTTGTCTCAAATGATAGAAGGAGCTTATAAAGACCTCAACACTAAGTATGAGTCTCTTGCTACTCACCTTTCAAAGACGGATATCCAAGTGACACAACTCACCGAAGCAAACCGGAAACAACCTAAGGAAAAGGAAGAACCGTTCGCCAACATGGTATCTATCAAAGAAGATGAGCTCGTTAGTGCATCAAGACCTATTGAAGACAAAGCTATAATGGCTTTGAAACCAGTAGAGGAGCGTTTGCACGATGAATCTAGAAGATCATACAAGAGAAGAGTTAGAAGCATTCCTTTGGAAAAGGTCGATAATTCGGGAAAGTTTTCTATACCATGTTCCATCAATGGAATTGAAGTCTTTGATTGCATATGTGATACAGGAGCTAGTGTCAATGTTATGTCCTTGGTTGTAGCAAAGGAGCTTAGATTCTCTAGTTTCCAAACATCCAAGGTATGCATTGAATATGCGGATTTATCATCTTCTATGCCCATTGGAGTCCTAGAGAATGTGATGCTTAAGATTGGAGGAAGAGACGTCCCCACTGATTTTCAAGTCTTGGAAATGAAGACCGGAAAGATGAAGCCCTTGATACTTGGTCTTTCATTTTTAGCAACTACCGGAGCCGTCATCGATTTCACAAACCGAAGGATTAGTCTCACCATGATCAACAATAAATTCTTCTACTATGCTATGAACGTTGCTAGTGTACCAAACTCGGTGGGAATAGAGGTTATCAAGCCGACTAAGGACCTCAGAGACGTTAAGCAAAGAAATCCCCAAGAAAGAAAGGAAGATATCCGCGCTAAGACCGTTGATAAACGACCTAAGGACAGACCGAGGAACGTTTCCAAGGGTATAAATGCCATAGTGACCACTATAGAAGTCCCTAAGATCAAAAGGAAGGATGAAGAGAGGCACAAATTCATCCATGAGCCAGCCACGGTGATACATATACTTGTGCCGAGTAAAGACGAGCCAAACGATGTGGAAACCATTCAGAGGAAGCTTGAAAACACTTTGAAACTTTTCCCTATGAGCATCGTCATTGAGCTTGATGATGGAAGTCCATGAAAGGTCACTAAAGAAATCGAGGACCCAGAGATCAAGGAAGCTAAAGGAACCACAATTCCTTTAGTTGAATCATCACAAGTCTAAAAACCGACAAAGGAGTCGAGCTAAATGACTTTAAGCAAGCGCTTTCTGGGAGGCAATCCACATTTTTAATTTTTTTCATGCTTATTGTAGTTTTTAAATACTCATTTCTAAGTTTTTCTAAGTTTAAAATTTTTACTAATAATTTTTATTTTGGTTTTTGTAGGAATTTCGAAAAAAATAAAAAATAAATAAATAATAATAATATTATATATAATAGGTGCCAGACCGGTCCCAGACATCGGACCGAGGCACCGGTCACGTGGTCTCGACCGGTGCCGAGTGATCAGCATCCTGGCCGATCCGCGGTCCAAATCCCTATCCGCGGATCGATAAAACGCCCATACACCGGACCGAGGCACCGACCCGCGTTCCTGTCCGGTGCCACGACGCATCCCGCATGATCCACAGGACGGAGATGGTCCCAGGCCCCGGACAAACGCCTCGAGCTGCGTCCCCGTCCGGTGCGAGAGCCCCATCTGTCTCCCGTGTCATGCCACGCGAGCCCAGACCCCGGACACGCACCCCGGACATGCGGTTTCGTCGGGGGCCGTGTGAAGTCTGCCTCATCCCGCGTACTGATCCACATGGAGCGTCTTGTCCCGCGTCACGTCCCGATGCCGCGTCCCACCCGATGCCACGCCGACCCACGGTAAGTCCGGTCCGGGTAAGTTTTAAATTCCGGTTTATTTTAATTTTTCCAAACCGTTTTCTAAACCCATTTTAACCGGATTTCAACCAAAATAACAATAAAAATAGGATTTTAAAGGTTTCTTAGGATTCTTTTGTCTCATATTATTAAATCATCATCACTTATCTTTCTCTTCCAAGTGTTCAAACTCAAGAATCCTAATAACCAAATTTTGGGGTTTTTGCTTAATTCGATTAAATTTGATTAGAAATTGATTAGGATCTCAAATCCCTTATTCATTATCTCCAAAGCAAAGGTATGTTTTCTTATACACCCCTGTTAGTCTAAATTTCAAGTTTATGGATATTCCTTAATTCTCAAAATTGGCACTTAATTTGTTTAGGTTGCAAGAATTCATTAGAGAACTTGTTTAGACATTAGGAATTGCATCATTCAATGTTTAATTACATGCTTATCACCCTTGTGTACCATTCCATAAAAATTGATTTGTTGGGTCAATCAATTGAATACGAATTTAGGTGTTTCTAATGTTCATAATGCATTCATTAAATTGGGTTTGTCATATATACATAGGATTGCCATGAAATTTGACACATTAGAGCTCCAATTGCATAAATTTTCAAAGTTCATAAGTAATTAGGCATTAATCCGAAAATTATGATTTAAATTGAGAAAAATTATTTGGTTTTGGATTATCATTCTTTTATTCCCTTGATTTGCTTTTATCATATTAAAATTCTCATTAGAAGCAGTTCTTTTAGAATTTTCGATTTTCAAGACCGTAACATGCTTTTTCAAGATTTTTCTTTTGTAGTAATCCCAATGGAAGGAAAGGCTATCACAAGGAGGTCTACTAGGGTCCCTAGACCGAAAGAACAACCCATAATCATCGGAGAACGAGAGCCTCAAGCTCCACGTCGTTCACGTTCAAGAAAATCTTCAAAATCGACAAAGAAGAATGGAAAGGATATTTTGAGGGAAGATGATGAAGAAATGGATTACCAAATTCGAGATGAAGATGATGAGGACACGAACGAGCCAATGAGATTTGAGGAGGTCACACAAACCATTGTGCCAAAACCGGTTCCTCCACCAAAGAAACCACGAAAATCGAAGACTAAGTCGAACACCGGTGGATCCTCAAGGATGAGCATTGTTATGAAAACCGCTGGACCCGAAATTCAAGCCAATGTGGAATACGTCACACTCTTAAAACGATTTGTCTTGCCTCAAACGCCGACCATCAATTTCGAGACTCTTGATTTACTCGGAATTCGGCGCGACGTGGAATGGTATCTTGAAGAACTAAGCCTAGCAAAGTTTGTCTCTCTCTCACGCCCCACTTATGAAGAGATAGCAAGAGAGTTTCTCGCTACCGTGACACTAGTTTATCCAAGAGGCAAGAGGACCGTAGCTAAAGACGGTATTTTGGAGTTTACGGTTAGAAAATTATCATTCTCTTTGACTATTGAGGATATTTGTGACATTTTGGGATTCGAGTGCTTAGAGAAGATAAAGTACACCGTTAAAGACACACACTACAATGAATGGATGAGGTTCGCTAATGAAAGACTTGTCCCAAGAATTTCAAAGGCGGCTAAAATCACACATCCGGCGATTCGTTATGTGCATAAACCATCGCGCAACTTATCTATAGTTGAAAGGACCATGGAACGGTGAAGTTTGATGAGTTTTCACTACTTATAGGACCATTTATAGAGAATCACGAGAAGGCAAATCTCGGTTCTCTATTAGCAAGGCAATTGGTCGCGGTTAAGCATGAATGCACGAAGGAAAGATTAGTGAAGAACCCGCCGTGTAACTTTGGAAGCGTAATCACCGTGATTTTAGAGGCTTGTGGATTCGATTTAATTGGAGAACGACACTTGACCGGAGACAACAAACTCGATCCTCTCGCTCTTCAAAGGAAACACTTCATATGCGGATGGTACGACAAATCTACTACCTTTGGTTATCTTTTCACGCCACCATATTCGGAAGAGGAGAAGTGCATTTTTCTCCCCTACAAGGATTTACCGGACTTGAGTGATGGAGTTCCTTACTTGAATCCTCCACACACTCAATGGTATCTGCGACTTCCCGGTTCTACATCGCACAAGCACTAATGCGGAGCAAGGAGAAGGCGCAAATGGAGCATATAGCCACTGATTTTCATCCTTCATCCTCCCATACGCAGCCCCAAGCCTGCCACTCCACCTCCTCAATCAACCACGAATCCACCGAATGGTTCAGGACTAGTCTACATGAAGAAACGGAGAAGAGAATAGCTCTTAAAGCCAAGGTTTCCAAGCAAGGGAAATTAATCTCTACACTTATTAGAGTGGTCAAGAAGACGATCCCTCATTTATTTAAGCGATCAACCAAGAACCGTACCAAGCCTACTACCGATTACGTGTATGGTAGTTTATCACTTATTTCATGTTATAATCGCGACAAAGACAGAGAGGACGACGCCACTAGCCACCATCACCAAGAGTGGACAGCAAATGAGACCCACGGCCAACCCACACTGGAGCTAGATCCCCATTCCAGCGATACAGAGTTAGTCAATCTTGGATCCGACGGAGAACATTTTCCCGCTGACGTTCCAGACACTCCGGAGTCACTTTTGCCTACTTTCTAGCCAAGTGTCTCGACTATTATCTATCCTTTTTCTTATCTTATTTTATTTTCTTTCTTTTTAAGTCGAATCTCTCCTATTTGTAACTTATTTTCACTCCGGGACGGTGTGAATTAAGTCTCGGGGGATTCATTGTAATAATGTCTTTTCTTTTTCTTTTCTTATGTTTTTATTTTCTAAATGATTTTATTCGAGTTTTATTGAATCAAAACACTATGTTTTGGAGCATAAACAATTTCAGGAATGTACGCTTAGATGTTATGATTCAGTGATTTATCACCATATGAGTTCAGGAAAGCCGATTCAGAAACCTTCATGACTGGACTCGCCCCATCAAATTTTGGTTTGATCTCGTTGATACTAATCTGATTTTGGCTCTATTTACACTAACCATTTACTGTTTCTCATTAAGGAGTTAGACCTGGAAACGTATCATACGTTCATGACACTTTTCCCTATTTTTACCCCTCTTCGTGTCTTGAATGGCCAGCTCATTTTTAGTTGGTACCACACCCTTATCCTAAACCTTTCTTTCAGACCTCATGCATTCTTTTCATGATCCATATGCAGATATGTGTAAAAACGTCGGAGAGAAAGAGGATCGACGCAGTTCTAACCACTAGAGATGCGGCGATTACAAAATTTGGTGGAGTACAAAGGAATAATTCAAGAGAGCATAGCAAACACTTGGGATCAGCAACAATGGTAAAATTTCGTGCTTTTATCTAGACTCATTCTTGAAGACCGTTTTCCCCTGTTCTAAAAAAAAAAAAAAAAAATGAACGATGAACGGGAAAGGAAAATGTGTCTATAAAAGAGTCCAAGGCCGACAAAACATCCCAAGGGAGCAACATGGAGAAGTATGGAGAATGGGGCAATCTTAAAGAAAACGGCGATTTCCAGAGAAAGATCTAAGTCTGGGGAGAAAGGCATCGAAGTGGTTAGGACTGTGGACTTCAATAGGTCCGTTCTCTCTTGCGATTTTGCATAATGTCGCGTCACCCCGGAGAATATGGTAACCCTAAACACTTATTAGCCTCACCAATTAAACTAGCCTTTCTATACCTAGTCGTTTGCCTAACGATTCTTTGATAAGAAACTCCACACTTAGAGTCAATTGAAAGTGTCGTTGAAACTTGGTAGGATTGTTATTTAAATATGGAGCAGGCCAGGAAAGTCATGGATGGCGTATGGAAAGGGTGCCCTCGAACCGATCGCGAATCATAGTGTCGACGCTATTTTCAAACCTCTTTTCTATTCTTGAATTTCCCATGAAGACAAGCAATGTTTAAGTATGGGGGAGTTGATAAACCTATTATTTTACCTATTTTACTATCTATTTTAAAGCATTTTCTAAGTATTTTAATAAGGTTTTACACCAAAGAGGTAGTTTTTCCTCGTATTTGTAGTTTTAAAGTGTTAACAGGGAAAATCATCAAAATGGAGCAAAAAGAGTCTAAATAGGTGTATTCTAAGCTACAGCAAGTTTATCAAGCCAAAGACTTAGTCCAAGCCTCGAAATTCTCAAGACTTTGCCGACTTGGACAGAAGCAATGAGTCCAAATTTTTGCTACAGACAGACGAACAAATCAAGTTGGATTTTGATGAAAGATGGCTACATTTAAAGATCTTTGAGTCAGATTTCTAATGAAGTTGGAATTATTTTATTTTGAGCTGTAAGCTAGAAGATACACTGGATTTACTAAAGACATGTCAAACTGCCTCGAAGATGGAGAAGGTGCAGAAAGGAGTCAAACGTTGATGGACCTTAAGGCCAATGTTCCTGACAATTCTCAGCCCAATTTGAAGAATTTTTTAAGCCCATCACGTGCCTTGGAGAGGAGGTCGGTTGGACTTATAAAGATTTGAAAGTTTTGACCGAAAAGACTGTTTTGCCCATGTAGAACCCTATGAGACCTTAGCACTATAAATACTTGTTTTTAGGCTCTTGATTAAGGTGTGCTGAAATTTATAAACACTTTTGAACTATAGAGAGTAGCAGCCACGCCTCCTTTGGATGATTGATCATAGAGTTTGTTTTAGAAGCTTTGGTGGATGATCTCGCTTTGTACTTCGCTATAGAGAAGAATCTTATTATCCCTACTCTTTTAATAAAGTTTATCATCATGTTTTATTCTATCTCTTTCTGTTTTTCGTGCACCATGTCCGAGTAATTCACTTGTTAGGTTTAAGGTTTTCAATGAGTTTCATAATTCGATGATTGATTGATGATTGTTTAGGGATAATAATAGAATCTTCATCTTTACTTGTACTCTATGCATAATTGCATTACCGCCTATTTAGCGATTTGATTTTAGGTTGATATAGATTCCAAAAGCTTTTATATTGAGCGGAACTAGTATTTGATGAGCCAAGCGTCTTAACATTCCAAAATTTTAGTTAAGGAGTTTGGTGAACAATATCATAACCCATACTTTTCTTGCATATTTTTACCTTGTAATAACCACGCGAAAGCCGAGTCTATTAGGGTGATGAAATATAGTGGTCTGAGCCTCGAAAGGGGAATGACTATACCTTCATGTTATGAGTTATAGATGGTGCGGTATATCCTAAGGTTCCTAGATTAAATCAATCATTATTGTTGCATGATTCTCTGCGATTTCCTAAGTCCTAACGCTTTTCTCTTATTGATTTCAGTTTATTTAATATTTGCATCCGTGTTAATTCAGAATCACCCAAAACGACAATCATATTTTGTTCTAGCTTTATTTTATTCATTACAATTCGTAGTGTGGTTAACAAGTCCTCGTGGAATTCGATCCCTTATCTATACTAATTGTGATTGTTGTGCACTTGTAGGAAGTTGAATTAAGTGGTAAAACTTAACCGTAATCAGAGTACTTTTCGACAACTGTCGATGTAGCTAAGCCTACATTTCACTATAACTTACTGAGAATCTCACCTGAGCCCACAAATTCTATCTCATTCTTACGCGCTCTCAAGGTTTAAACCTAAACGTGAGACCCAAGTTTAGAGGAGGTTCCCTTTCTTTTAAAAAAGTTCCGGCCAGCAGCTTAGTAATTTTTTTTGCCACCTTTCTACTCATATTTCTATTACCATAAAGGTGGATAGCCTTCCCAAACAATATTCGAACTAAGGGTCCGGAGAAATGATTACATTTTTCATAATTATTTTTTATCATCTTTTCGGAAAATCACAGACCAGTTCATTAACCCAATGAACCTGATTGTAAAAGAGAACATTCGATCCTGAATAAAATGATATTAGTATTTTGGGGGTTTAATGAATGCCAATTAATAAATCGCGATATCTTCTATTCTCAAACATCTTTGTAGACATTTCTCTCATTTTTAGCCGCATAAGGTCTATATAACAGAGAAAACAAAACATTGAACAACGTCTTGTTGACCATCTCAACTATGAAATAATTCAATGGGGTCACAAGAAGTGAAACAAGCAACACTTTTTTTAAAAAAAACTAAAAAATAACCCGAGTTAATGTTCCCAAAAACATTAACCCTCAACGGCTAATTCAACATTTACCAATAACAGCGAGAAAACACATAAATAACCTATCCAATAAAAATAAACTAATTCCAACAACCATTTCAACTCAATTCCATTTCTAGAATTCAATAATCAAAAGAAACTCTAGCAACCTAAACATCAAGTTCACTAGAACTAAACAAAGCAATAACAATAACAATAACATCCTATCATCCTCTTCCTAATGTCATGATTCCGCGATCACACTTTTCATTTACCTGCAACACATGGGAAAAAGAGTTGTGTAAGTAATTGATAATTACTTAGTGAGACGGTCTTCCCGCCAACAGACTAAGTAAGCATATACCAAACATCAACATCAATCAATTTAAAACGTTAAACACAAAAAATAGCAGGGTGTCGATCGACACATCGTACGGTGTCGATCGACATGTGTTGATCGACGCTTGATCAACAGTGGTGTCGTTAGATACACCACAAGGTGTCGATCGACACTCTGTTCGCAGAACAACACACATAATCTGAAACCAAGCCATAATCATAACAAACGCTTTATCTACAATTTCATCACGATTCAAACACAATCTACCACGATTTCATCACAAAAAACATCGCAATCAACCCCGATTTCATAGCATAACCCTTAAATCAACCGCAAATCGATTTCTAGCATATACAAGCCTACGGTCGTGCACTCACATTTGCTAGGAAAGGAATTAAGACTCAAACGGCGACGAACAGCGAAGAACACGAACGATCAGACCACTACAAGCCTGGAAATTCGTTGAATCGTCCAAAACCACGAAGAACAATCGATTCTAACGCTTTAAATTTACTAACACATATTCTTATGAATCACAACTCACAAATAACAAGAACTCAATCTTTTCTCTTAAAATCTCTCTTTTCTTCCTCAAAAATACGGCCAGAATACGCTGCACACCTATATACTTGACCTTAGGTTCCCAATTCTCAAATCGACGAAAACCGTAATAAAAATCGAACCGAAACCAGTTCAGCAACAATGGTGTTGATCAACACCCCTTACCCAAAATCACTATTTTGGTTTGCGGATATTACAATTCTCCCCCACCACTCTGGATTCAACCTCGAATCCCGCATACAACATCTAACACAGACCAAAAACCTGGCCCACCCGGCCAATACCACTAGAGATCCTTACTCGATCCCTAAGGCTCACCTCTAATCCCACATTTATACGCACGTTCCTAGACAATTATTACTCTCTAACTCATTACCACATACACTCACCCTCAGGAACATCTCCTTTGAGCTCAAACCAACTAGGGAAACCACCGTCCCCTTGAGAGAACCACCGTCTATCAGTATTTATATTGGAAACCACTGTCCCAAATAAATACACAGGTAAACCACTGTCCCCTAGAGAGTACCACCGTCTCTCAACACCTATACTAGAAAACACCGTCCCAAATAAGTACACAGGGAAACCACCGTACCACCCTAAAGAGTACCACCATCTCTCTGTACTTACACTGGAAACCATCGTCCCAGGTAAATACTTTGGAGAACCACCGTCCCCAATAATGAGTTACTAGTAACAAATTGTAGAATTCCTATAAATATCTCAGATTAAATTGCCTCATGTGGTCCATGTAGGGGACAGATTCCACTCCTATGAGATTGATATAATGACAAGAACAATTCTGCAAAAGTTCAGAAGAAATCCTAAAAAGGCTTACAAATGCCCAATTTGTAATTCGGCCTATAATGGAATTAAATCTATAGATAAAATGGGTTTAATTCAATTCTGGGCCCAAAAGCTATTTTGTGGCTTAATGGGCTAAGCCCAAATCTAGCTCTTAGACCTAGAATTATTTAGCTATATATAGCTCATTGTATTCTCCCAAAAGGTGGATCAAAACTTTTCAGAGAAAAAGATAAGTAAAGACTTTCTTAACAGCAAACGTAAGTGTCAACATTTTTCTGCATAGTGATTAACTCGAAAGTCTCGCATTTTCTCGACAATCCTTACAAATTCAGTTGTGCGAGTTACGACTCCTACAATTTGGCACGGACTAAGGAGAACTCGCAAGACATTCTTACTCAAAGGAATCACTGTGCAATCTACGTAAGCAACAATGCCCGGAGATGACAATCAACAACTCACCGCCGAGCATCAACGCATCACTGAGGAATAGCACGTCGCCAAACAACAACGCATCGCTAAGAAGCAACACATCGCTGAACAATGTCGCATCACCAATTAGAAGTATCGCAATAACATCAGGAGGCATAAACATTGGAAATGGGGAAACGGCAAACAACACAACAATTGTTCCAGACACTCTTGCAACAGCAGTCGCAGCAGTGACACCCGAGTTCTTGACTGGCCTCAAGGCAATGATAGAGACGCTTCTCAAGAAGATAGAAGAGCAGGAGAAGATCAATCAGGAACTACGCATCCTTCCAACAGTGGATCGAGTCTGCGACAGAAGAGCGGGTATGTTCAGTCGACCCGTGACGCGAGTAATTCCAACGTCCTTGGAATTTGCAACTCCAGTAAGAGCACCAATAGAGCAAGGTCTGCCACCTCCTCCGCCAACTCCGCGCAGAGAGCAAGGCGCAACTACTCAAGCTGAAATTGCACAACAAAACATCGCGATAACTGCGACGACCGACTTGGAGAATCCAAGAGCTGCACACAATCCAGAGAAAGTCGCCACCAGAAGAGCGACAACAAACACTGAGCGAAGCAACGCAAACGCAGAGCAAGAGCGAGGCTTTGAAGATAAAGAAGACGACCTAATCTCGTCAGAGCGATCTGAGCTCAAGGAAAAATGCCATATAGCTTTTCTGGCTCAGACGGCTGAGTTAGCTGAAATGCGACTCAACATAGAGCGAGCAACCACTCATATGAGGAATGTTCGATCTGAGCTACATAAAGTAGTCAGCAAGGCACCCGAGCTCGATCGGGTACTCAAGTATGTCCAGAACACCCCTTTCACAAATCATATTAAGCGAGTCAGAATCTCCGATCAAGGACAAATCAAAGTACCATTCTACGAAGGTAAGACTAATCCCTCAGTGCACTTGACTGCCTTCACAATCGCGTTGGGACGAGCTAACTTTAAGGAAGGTGAAGAAGATGCTTGACGATTTCTCGTCTTCGTCGAGCACCTCAAAGGAGTAGCTCTTCAATGGTTTTCAAGTTGGAAAGAAATTCTATTAACGACTTCAAACAGCTGTCTGCAGCATTCCTAAAACACTACGCTATGTTCATCTAGCCTGAAACATTTGACGGAGATCTCTGGACTCTGCAGTAAGGTGAAAATGAAGCTTTAAAGAGCTTCATCGAACTCTTTAAGACAATATTATCAAAATTTGAAGGCGTTAGCAACGAAAATGCGCTTGGGGCGCTAACAAAGTCATTGTGTTGCAACTCCGAGTTTTGGAAAGAGATGATCTTGAAAAAACCTTTAACAATTCAAGATGATCTACGTCGAGCCACCGACTTTGCAACAATCGAGGACGAAAACGTTTTCGCCCAAGCTTTAGGAAAAACAAAGTGACAGTAAGATGGTCACTTAGATGCTCAACACAAATACCCAAGGAGCAACCGACAGTAATCCGATAAGAGAGGTCGAAGAAAGCAAGCCTCTATTTGATGGACGACAAGAACCGGATTACAAGGTGGAATTAGAAAATGACTCGGTCAATCCCTGTTAAGCTGGCCCCAGCAGTCCTTTGACTTTGCCTCAAATCGACCATGAGGTGGTTGCCATGGACGAAGATTCCCACTCCCAGTCAGAAAAAGTTGATGCCAACGTTTATCTCTCTGAGGTAAACAAAGCAACTACGATGGAAGAAGATTCGCCTGAATCGGAATATAGTTGCGATACGCGCTGGCTTGAGAACATCCGTAAATACGTTGGTGACGGCACAAAACCCACTAATAAATGGGCGGCTCATAAGATGAGAGCCCAAGCCGCCAGATACATTCTATTAGATGGAAATGTGTTCAAGTGGAGCTTGTCAAGACCACTATTAATATGCGTCAAAGGAAAAGAGGCTCGCAAAACCATGGAAGAAGTTCACAGCGGCTCTTGCGATAATCATTCTGGAGGACAAGCACTAACACTAAAGATCAAGCGCCAAGGGTACTACTGGCTAACAATGATCAAAGAGTGCGTGAAGGTTTCAACCAAGTGTGATAAGTATCAACGCCATGCTCCCAAAATCCATCAGCTAATAGAGATTCTCTCTTCGATCACCTCTCATTATCCATTCATGAGATGGGGTATGGATATTGTTGGCCTTCTGCACCCTTCAAGATAACGACGATGGCTGCTTGTGCTCACAGATTACTTCTCAAAGTAGGTTGAGGTAGAAGATTTCATCTCTATAAAAGACGCGCAAGTGGAGCACTTTGTATGAAAAAACATCATCTGGAGACATGGTATTCCTTACGAGATCATCACAGACAACGGATCCCAGTTTACATGGGGATGTTTCAAAGGGTTATGTGCGAAATGGAAGATATGCCTTAACAAGTCCACTCCACGGCATCCACAGGGTAATGGCTTAGCATAATCAACCAATAAAACATTGATTGCTAATCTCAAGAAGCGCCTCGACAAGAAGAAGGGCCGTTGGGCCGACGAGCTAGATTGTGCCATCTGGTCTTACTGTACTACACCCAAAGAAGTCACCGGAGAAATACCATTTGCCCTAGTGTACGGAATAGAGTGTATCATCCCAGTCGAAGTACAATTTCCAGGAGTGCGACATCGGCTACTCTCACAAGAAGAAGAAGTCCACTGTCTCCTCTTACTTGACGAGCTGGACCTTATCAACGAACGCCGCGACCAAGCATTGACCCGGATTACCAACTACCAGCATTCAATAGCAAAGTACTATAACTCTAAGGTACGAATCCGACGTTTTTACGAAGGTGACTTGGTCTGGCAAGAAGTCTTCCAGAACACGGTAGAGCGCAACGCTGGTAAACTCGACACCACCTGGGAAGGGCCTTACATAGTTACTAAGGTGGTTAGACCAGGCGTCTACGAAATCGATACCATGGCACGCACACCCATTCTTATATCCTGGAACGCAACTCACCTGAAGAAGTACTATCACTAAGTATTTTACTTGAACTACGAGGCGGCTTGATCCTTGCAAAGGGTACGTAGGCAGCTCATCTTTGGATGGGTTCAACTGTCCCCCCTCCTTAATGGGGGGGGGGGGGGGGGGGGGGGGAGTGGGGTACGTATACTCATATACTCCCACCTCTCTCACTTGGTTTTTTTTTGTAAGAAAAAATCAAACAAATCATACTTAGCTTAACAGTTTCGCTTATAATACAGTCTTAACAGAAACAAACTTTTTCGCAAGCAATCATTGTTTACATCCTCCGCGAATAACATAAGTCTTAATAGAAACAGACACAACACCTCGCTGCTTACCAGAGCGACAGTCTACTTCGCAAACTTACGACCTGACTAATACATTCTTAGCAGGATCGCACAGCGCGCAATACAAATAGATAATGTTCATTATAGGAGCGGATGCGTTAGAGGAAAGCGTGTCTGTAAACCCAAATGATCATTTCTGAAAACCCAACTTAGAAAGCGTTGGTAAGCTCACTAGAGAATATTCGCTTAAGTGGAGTGGAAGCGTTAGTAGAAAACATGTCCGTAAACCAAAGTATTCATAACAAAATCCAACAATCTATAATGTTGGTCTTAAAATAGAAAAATATTTATTGCTGGAGAAGGAAAGTTAAAGACAACATTTCTGCAAACTGAGGCGAGGAGTAAAAACTGCGTATCATATCATTATAAATAAACCAAGGTTCAGAACAAAGCAAGAACAAAGCATCAAAAGAGGCATAAGTCAACAAACCAACAAAGGAAAATAAAAGGGTAACCACCACCCTAACTAAAGATGAAACTGAAAACCAAAAACCAAAAATAAACTAAGACACTATCTCCTTAAGCTTCGTCAACAGTCTCATCAACATGACCAGCTTCAATCTCAACCTTAGAATCTGACGAATTCTAATCACCAAAACGAACTAGAAGAACTGGAAGCCGGATGAATCACCTCGCGAATAAGAACCGGTACAACAAGAGCCCCTCCACCGGATCTTGAAATCCCAAGGATCTCCTCAAGTTCACGCATATGCTTGCCAAAAATCTCCTCTGCATGCAACAAGCCTTCTTCCTGATTTTTGAGTTCGCAAAGCTCATCATTAAGGTCAGGTGCCTTGTCACTCTGAAGCAGCACGAAAAACTCAATGTTGCTCTAAACTTGGGTGAGATTAATGATATCGGTCCAAGGTTGGTCATTGATCACCCTATGCTTTTCCCTAGCTCGTCTTATCCTCGACTCATATTATGCCTCCAGCTCAAACTTCGCAAAATCAACAGCTTTCTGAACGGTTGCGTCCTGAAACTTGGTCACGGCTTCCAAACGGGCAGTCAGATCAAAGACTTCCTGCTGCAAGCGTTTCTCCTCAGCTTCCGACTCTTTAAACGTGCCATCTATCTCGTGGCGCTTATCCATAGTCTCTTTCGCAGCAGCTGCCAAAACAGAAACCCGAGCCTCATTTTCGCGCTTCAACTTCTTGTGGTAGTCACAAGCATTCTGAGTATTAGTCAGCTGATGAGTCTGCGAGAGGGAACTCACTTCATAATCGACGGCAAGCTTGTTGAACGAGGCAAAGAACTGCCAAGGAGAAACAAGTTAGTACATCCAAAGCAAAGCAGGCAATGACGTAAACATGGTCATAAACTAGTACCTTCATACAATCGAGAGCAATGGTCGAGTATGCATCTTTATTCGACATATCTCTCAGAGGAGGAAACTGAGTTCCCTGAAGGACAATCTTTAATAGATGAGACGCTGCCAGGCCTCTATCGTTAAACCAATTCCTTGAATTATTGTTTTTGTCGCCATATTCTCGAGGACGCTTGCGACTCGACTCTGTAGCATCATCCTTCCGCCTTGCATCATCATGGCGCCTTGGCGATGACTCACGACGATGATCAGTGGTGACATCTTGTTTGAGCTCAGGACGATGCGACTTAGGCGCATGAGCAGTGGTAGCACTGTCTCTAGGGACTGACGACGACGTTCTAGCTCGTTGCAGTGCCCTCGCACTGGTGTCACCTCTAGCCTCAGCAGCTCTCTTCTCACGCGCAGACAATTTTTATTGTTACTTGACATTTCTAGCGAAGAAGTTAGAAAGTGTGCTCCAAAACGACGAACAAGTGCCTCTCAAACGCAGTGCAAAGTGAAGTCTTTAGTCCAACTGCACTTCCCAGCGATGAAATCGGCACGAAGATCAAATAGGTCTATCAAAAACTTGTCAGTGCGGCTATGAACTGCAAAACAAAAAGCCAAAACAGAAGAGTGAAAATTCGGCTAACTTATAGACAAAATGGAGAATATCGCTAAAACTAAAAGTAAGCATAAAAGCAAAAATGGAGAAGAAGAAAAAAAGGTGACTAAGTCAGCTACCACAATGTCCCCATCTCCTCCGAAGTCTAGGGTTATCATCTCCGACTGAATCGCTATTTATTCGCACAATGAAGAACTTTTTCTCCTAAGAGCGTTCTAGAGGAAGAAAGTCTTTAATAACATAAAGGTCAACTTTACCATCAATTGAGTAATGAAGTTTATCTTTGCGATCAACCTTCTTAACAGTCAAAAGACTCAGCAAGTGGTCTACCCTAAGCTCGCTACTGTACTCATAACTGCGAATCATGAGTCCAACCAAACAGCGCATCCCTCAAAGCGTTATCTGTGAAACGACAAGGTGATTATTCTAGAGATATTAAAAAATTGTGCGAGGAATCGGAACCATAGAAAGCAAGTCCGAAAATAAGCTTTGTACAGAGTGAAGAAACCTTCTAGAGGATGCTCAGCCCGATCTTTTGGGAAAGGAGCGGCAAACTCGACATCCCTAGAAGCATTGCAAAACGCGAGAGCGTCATCTAGAGACTTTGAGGTTGATTTAGAAGACTCTGGTCCTATGCACGCCTGGTCTTTCTTAGCAGCCTGCGAAGTCCTCGTTTCAGTATCGTCAAATACTACTAAGGCATGGTGGAGGATTGTATCCACTAAACTGCCATCATCACTAGAAAACATTTGTGTTAAGTTAGGCCGTCGCTATGATAAAAGTCCAGAACCCGAGTCAAAACTCAAAATTCAAAATCAAAGCAGAAACGTTGACTTGTTGACTTCTGTTGACCACTTGACCAGAAAGCTTCTGTTGACCGGTTGACTAGTTAACTAGCTAAATTGTTGACCGTTGACCAGATATTATAGACTGAAAATTAGGGTTTCCAAACGCGTTTTCACTGCAGATCGCGTTTCTGCTCTAAATTGCGTTTCTGCGTTTCTGCATTTCTGCTGTAGATAGTGTTTCCGCCACGCCGGAGCTCTGATAGACGCTGACCGCACTACCACGCGCACCCCCGCCAGAAGCCACCAAACTGCGAGCTCCTCCTCTAGAGCAGATCGGAAGCTACAGTTCCACCTTTGACCAGATCGGAGAAGAAGTTTATGTCGCCGTGCCTCGCCGCGAATCTCCTATGCCAAAGAGATCTCTTGTCGCCGCCGAACATGTTTTCCCTGCCACATGGTTCTTTGGCTTTACCTGACCTCGCAGGAGCTCCTCTGCTCCTCCGTCTGTCGAGCTTCTCCGTCTGGTTCTTGAAGCTACGGTAGAGAACGACGGCCGGCGACGATTCTTGAAGCTTCGCGTCGACAATTCTTGATGCTCCGCGGTGGCTATTCCTGAAGCTCCACGGCGACGATGGTCACAATCCACGAGCAGAGCCCCCGCGGTGAAGATAAAGCTCCTCCTCCATCTGATTCGTGGCCGGACCAGAGGCCTCTCCGGCGAGGGTCCGTTTGTAGAAGCCACTAACCACGACGACAGTGATGACGATTTGAAGCTCAACAGCGCAGATCTGGTGAAGATGGAGGGCCCACGGCAGTGACGACGGCGTGAAGATGAAGCTCCGGCGAGTTCGACGGTGGCAGCAGGTCGGAGACAAGGAAGAAACTGGATGCACAAAAAGACAAAAAAAACTAAGGAAAACCCTAATCCGCTATAGGACAAAAAAAAATTATGAAAACTCTCCTTACGGGCTTTAAAGTCCAATTAAATAAGCAAAATAATCTCTTGGGTCTATTAACCTCATTTTTAGCAATGCAAGCAAGCATAAGAAAATCGATGATAAAACGTCAACGCCTGGCTGCTTCACGATCCATCGCATCGATCTCAAACTTCAACATTTTATACCTTGGCATCATCATAACTTGATACTACTAACCTGTGGGGGGCTAACTATAGGGGTCAGATTCCACTCCTATGAGAAAAATGTAATGACAAAAACGATTCTGCAAAAGTCCAGAAGAAATCCTAAACAGACTTACAAATGCCCAATTTGTAATTCGGCCCATAATGGAATTAAATCTATATTTAAAATGGGTTTAATTCAATTATGGTCCTGAAAGCTATTTTGTGGCTTAATGGGCCAAGCCCAAATCTAACTCTTAGACCTAGATATATTTAGCTATATATAGGTCATTGTATTCACCCATAAGAGGGATCAGAACTTTTCATTGAAAAAGATTAATAATGGTTTTCTTAACAGCAAATGCAAATGTCAATATTTTTTTGTATAGTGATTAACTCTGAAGTCTCGCATTTCCTTGACAAACCTTACAAATTCAATTGTCCGAGTTACGACTCCTACAGTCCACACTCGATATCCCCTCACTCGGAATATGCACAAAAACAAGAATCACACATTTTATAACACGAAATATAAGGAACTCCTTCTTATAAATCTCAAAAAGTATAAATCGTTACAACAAAACGAGAACTACAAAACATAAATACAAATTAGCCACATGCTAAAACACCAAAACTAGAACCACAAAGACAAAAATGCAAAGCTCAAATTGCGATCTGCTTGTCGAACCACTTCCTGAACTTTAGCTTCATCTTTGCCACATGACTCTCAGCAACAGTATCCTCTTACGACGCAGAACCTTGACCATCCTCTAGAGAATCATCACAGGTCTCGCCGCCACAGAGAAATCAGGCTGAAGATCCTCTAGAATCTCAGCCACCAACTCCTCCAACTCATACAGGCACTTCCTCAACATTGACACATAGAACACATTATGAAATGCCTTCATTATCAGAGGTAAATCCAACCGATAAGCCACCGGTCCAACTCGCTCCACCACCAGGAACGGACCCATAAACCTTGGACTCAGCTTATCTCTGAAATCGATATGTTGGGGCCTCGCAACATGGCCATCTTGAGATACACTCTATCTCCAACCGCAAACTCTAACTCTCTCCTCCTCTTATGATCATAACTCCTCTGCCGATCTTGAGCCTCCTTCATGTTCAGCTTTAAAACACGAATCTTCTCCATCGTTTCCTGAACAAAACTCGTACCAAAAAAGCCCCGCTCCTCCACTAGGATCCAGCATAACGGTGTCCTACACGACCTCCCATATAACGCCTCATAAGGAGCCATTCCAATACTCGTCTGAAAGTTGTTGTTATACGCAACTCAGCTAGGCACAAGTGATCATACCAGTGACCACCCCGGTCTAGTACACACATCCTCAGCATATCCTCTAAAGTCTGAATAGTCCTTTCCGACTGACCATCAGTCTATGGATGATAAGCTGTACTCATATGCACCTTAGTGCCCATCTCAGCCTGAAAGGCTCACCAAGACTCAGAAGTGAACCTGGGATTTCGATCTGACACAATACTAGCTGGCACTCCACGCAGCCTCACAATCTCTTCCACAATTTTTTTTGACAAAACCGCAGCGCTATCGGTCTTCTTAGTGGCCAGAAAATGTGCCGACTTGGTCAGACGGTCCACAATCACCCATACAGCATCATAGGTTCTCGAGTTAGACAATCCGACCACAAAATCCATAGTATCATATCCCATTTCCACTCTGGAATGGGTAAACTATGCAACTTACCACTCGGAACCTGATGCTCTGCCTTCACTAACTGGCATGTATTACACTTCTCGACCCAGTTAGCTACATCTCTCTTCATCCCAACCCAATGATAATACCGCATAAGGTCATGATACATCTTAGTCACTCCCGGATGAATCAAAAACTTGCTCGCATAAGCCTCCCGCAGATTCTCCTGCCTCAACAGCTCATCTTTGGGTAGAAAAACTCACCTTCGCAATAGAATCGTCTCGTTCGAAGAGACATAATACTCAGAACCATTTGCCCATGACGCATCGAACAAACTTTGATCATTGTCCTGAGCTACTCGGTTCCTACTCAAAAGATTTATCTGATTAGCCGCTTCCAAACCCAACGGCTCCTGCAAAATAGCACATAAACGCAAGGTACTAATCTCGCTCACTAGAGCCACAACATCCTGCTCCCGAGCTGAATCTACTCTCCTATGACTCAGAGCATCTGCCACATGGTTCGCCTTACTAGGATGGTAAACAATATCCAGATCGTAATCTGCCAGCAACTCAACCCAGCACTTCTGCCTCACATTCAGCAATGGCTGAGTAAAAATATGCTGTAAATTCTTATGCTCTGTGAAAATCTAAACCTTCCCACCATAAAGATAGGATCTCAAAATCTTCAGAGCCAAGACTACAGCTCATAACACCAAACCGTGAGTAGGATAATTGCGTTCTGCACCTCTCAACTGCCTCGAAGCTTACGTAATCACCTTGCCCTCCTGCATCAGCACACAGCCCAAACTAATCCCAGAAGCATCGGTGTACACTGCATATAGCTTACCCGGCTCAGGCAACGCCAATACAGGTGTACTCATAAACATCTCCTTCAGCTTCGCAAAGTTGTCCTCGCACTTCTAAGACCAAATAAACAGGACATCCTTCCCGATCAACTTCGTCATCGACTGTGCCATACTCGCAAATCCCTTGACGAATCTCCGATAATCACCTTCTAAGCCAAGAAAACTCTTGATCTCGATAGCATTAGACGGTCTAGGCCAATTTCTTATAGCCTCGATCTTAGCCAGATCTAAAGAAACTCTATATGCTGAAATAATGTGGCCAAGAAATCCCATCTCCCTCTGCCAAAAACTGCACTAACTCAGCTTCGCAAAAAGCTTATGCTCCCGAAGCTTCTCCAGAACTAACCTCAAGTGCACCTCGTGCTCCTCAGGACTCCTCGAATAAACCAGAATATCATCGATGAAGTTAATCACAAATACATCTAGATACTTATGAAATACGCACTTCATCAACCTCATGAATGTTGCAGGCGTATTTGTCAAACCAAACGGCATCACTACGAACTTAAAGTGACCATACCGCGTCCTGAAAGCAATCTTCTTAACATCTACCTAATCTATCGGAATCTGATGGTATCCTCACGCCAAGTCAATCTTGGAGAACCAAGTAGCACCCCTTAGCTGATCCAATAGCTCATCAATCCTCGGGAGAGGGTACTTGTTCTTCACAATGTCCCGGTTAATTCCCCGGTAATCGATACACAATCGAAAACTCCCATCCTTCTTCCTTACAAACAACACCGGCTCTCCCCACAGTGAAGTACTCGGATGAATAAACCCCTTTCTTGCCAAATCCTCGAGCTGCTTCTTCAACTCTTGTAACTCAGCTGGAGCCATCCTGTAAGATGACTTTGATATTGGCGATGTCCTGGGCTATAACTCATATGTAAAAAGATCAGACCAAGACGGCGGTAATCTCTTGAGCAACCAAAAATCATCCTCGAAGTCCCGAACAACCTGAATATCTCTAATAGCAACCTCACCAACAGACTCTGGCATATAAATCGTCACCAAATACGCCTCATATCCCCGCTCGATCATCTGCACTGCCTGAACCACTGAAATCATGAGACTCCCCAAAGTCAGTCTCATTCCCTGATACATCTACCTCGATCTCTCGCACTCGAACAGAACGAGACCTCGATGGCAATCCAGATGAACCCGGGACCGCTTTGACTTGCCCATCCCTAGAATGACATCATATAGCTCAACATGACTAATCACTAAGGCCGCTGTCATCGACTCTCCCGCGATCTGAACATCAATGCCTCTCGCTCAACCAAGCGTAGCTAGGAAACCTCCTCCAGCAACCTTGATTATACTCGCTGGCTCGCCAGCATCTCTTCGAATGCCACTGGTCTCGGCACACTCTGGAGTAATGAAGCAATTAGATCCTCCTAAATCGAATAACATATGAGACTCAAAGCCTTCGACTAATAAGGTCCTTGCACAAACCTCAGGTGCTAAGAAACCCTACTATTTCTAGCATATGAACTAACAGAAAAAACAATTTAATTTGACACACACAAATTTAAAATTTTGAAATCTGAAAGGTACATATGATCGGTCTGGCACTCTGTTGGCCTGCCTCTCTCGGCATATATACGCCCGGTGCTCCACCAATCTGAGCCAACGGCTGCATTACCGCTACATAAGTTACTTACTGCACTGCCAAAGGCTTAACTGCTGCAACCGCCATCTGCTGCAACTGCGGACACATCGGTGCGGATATGCCCTGGCTCTCTAGAGTGGAAGCAAACCTTAGCCTCATTCGACGCCTTAAGGCAGCTCGCAACCATGTGTTTTGTGCTACCACACCCGTAGCAAGCATGTATCCCCGAACTCACCTTACAAGTGCTCTCCCACTTCTTCTTCTAGCCTTGCTCTGGCTTACCGCCCTTGCAGGAACCACATCCACCGTGCTGTTGCTGCCTCCTCGGCTGAGCAGCAGAAGCAACCACAGGCGGAACCACCATTGTCCCTGTCTACTCACGCTAATCCTCCTCAATGGAAGCAGCAAGCTCCACTAGCTCTGCTCTCGAGACGTAACTGGAACCTCTACACCAGGGTCTGCTCATCCTCTATGCTACGGCCAGCATTAATCACCAGTCTACTGAACTCAACGTCATACTCACGCATTGAACGCTCTCCCTGAGTCAGCTCCACAAACCGCATATGCAGACGATCCAACGCCTCCCGAGAAAAGCACTTAACATTATACTTGACTAAGAACTCGCCCCAGGTCTATATAGCTTTCTTAGCCTAAATAGCTCTCTACCACAACTGAGCATCCCCACCGAGATAGTGAATAGCCAACTCCACCTGAAACTTAGCAGGACATCAGATCGACCAAAAGTTGCTCTCTAGCCTCAAGCGACACTCATCCGCCTCCTCAGGCCCAACTTCGCCTACGAAGAAAGGCGTATCAGTCATTTGCAACAGTCCCATCATCTCCTGATAGGAAGGATAATCCGCAACAGCAGTCCTTGGTTGCTCAACCACTGCAGCCCCCGGCTACGCCTCAACCATTGAAGGCACTGCTGGAGCCTGCTCCGGAACCACCGCTGGAAACCGCCCCAACAACTGAGTCATCAAGCCCTTCGGACGATCCAAACTATCCTGAGCTGGAGCAGCACCCACACCTGGGCCCAGTCCACCACCAGCCATCCCGGCACCCCTCCAGGCACCCATAGCACCCACACTGGCACTCACACTGGTCTCACTCACAGATCCCGAATGGTGCGTATGTGCCTCTGACACCTGCGTAGCACTCGCCGCCACGCTACTTGAAGACTCTAACACTGGTCTTCGACCACGACCTCGACCTCTACCATGGCCTTTACCTCGTCTACCACGATCTCTCACTTCGGTATCCATCTCTTTGCACTCATACAGAACATGATCATGAGCCAAAAGAAGTCACAATCAACAATTAAAACTCACCCCGAAATCTCATTAAAGGCTAAAGAGGATGACCAATACTACTAAATTGACTAACTACTCATAATCAATTTAATCCACATAGTCTCATTTCACACAATTCTAACTGCCCTAAAACCGTAAAGGCTCAGATACCAAAATGAAACAACCAACACTTTTTTTTTAATTAAATAATTAACCCGAGTTAATGTTCCCATAAACATTAACCCTCAATGGTTAATTTAGCAATTACCAATAACAGCGGAAAAACACATAATTAACTTATCCAATAAAAAAAAATTAATTCCAACAACCATTCTAACTCAATTCCATTTCCAGAATTCAATAATCAAAAGAAACTCTAGCAACCTAAACACCATGTTCACTAGCACTAAACAAAGCAATAACAATAACAATAACATCTTATCATCCTCTTCCTAATGCCATGATTCCGCGATCACACTTTTTCTTTACCTGCAACACATAGAAAAAAGAGTTGCATAAGTAATTGATAATTACTTAGTGAGACGGTCTTCCCGTCAACAGACTTAGTACGCATATACCAAACATCAACATCAATCAATTTAAAACGTTAAACGCAAAAAATAGCAGGGTGTCGATCGACACATCGCACGGTGTCGATCGACGCTTGATCAAAAATGGTGTCGATCGATACACCACAAGATGTCGATCGACACTCTGTTCGCAGAACAACACACAAAATCTGAAACCAAGCCATAATAACTACAAACACATTATCTACAATTTGATCACGATTCAAACACAATCTACCACGATTTCATCACAAGAAACATCATAATCAACCACAATTTCATAGCATAACCCTTAAATCAACCGCTAATAAATTTCTAGCATATATGAGCCTACAGTCGCGCACTCACCTTTGCTAGGAGAGGAATTAAGACTGAAACGGCGACGAACAACAAAGACTACGAACGATCAGACCACCACAAGCCTGGAAATTCGTTGAATCGTCCAACACCACTAAGAACAATAGATTCTAACGCTTTAACTTCACTGACACCTATTCTTATGAATCAGAACTCACTAATCACAAGAACTCAATCTTTTCTCTCAAAATCTCTCTTTTCTTCCTCAAAATTAAGCCCAGAATGCGCTGCACACCTATATACTCGACCTTAGGGTTCCCAATTCTCAAACTGACAAAAACCGCAATTAAAGTCGAACCGAATCTGGTTCAGCAACACTGGTGTCAGTCGACACCTCTTACCAAAATCACTATTTTGGTTTGCGGATGTTACAAGAAGGGTTTAACCATCTCAACTAAGAAATAATTCAAGATAATATGTAAATGATACGATGCACTTTCTTATATTAATTTATTCAACGTACTTTAAGCTTTCTCTCTTCTTATGGTAGAATTTGCACTATGTTTGATCCATTTATGTATAAATGTGGATTTGGAAATGCTTTTGTTGATTGGATCAACATCTATAAAATTGTATGTATTTGATCAATAGTGAAATGCTACAACTTTTATGTGTCCGTTATATGTCTTGCTGATCAATTTTTCGATATCGAGAATTTGTAATGAAGAAACTTTGTATTTGCCCTCTTGATGTATTGCTTCAAGGAGAATTTGTGATTCTCTGCAAAAGTTGTATCATTTCTTCTCTTCTCATTTTGATTTGTTGTTTGCTACAGCTTCAAAGAATTTTAGCCTCCTGGGTAATTTTGGTAAGAAAAAGACAGAATCGTATCCACCGTCACCTCTGAATACAAAGCATTATTATAACAGTACTACCAATTCGCCAAAAGTTCATCAATCAAGACCTTCACCAGTAGTAGATGTGAAGAAGACAAAGGTTACATAAGCGAACAGATCTCCCCTATACGTCTGATAAAATCTCTATTGACCTCAATGGTCAGCATGATTTATTCACGGATAGGGTGGTTCCTCTATCGCTAAACGATACGGTATTTTTTTAATTAGCCTTTCTCACTGGAGATCTATATAAGTGTATGAAACATATTTCTGAATCTTTTATAAGTTCTTCAAGCAAACTTAGGCGGAATCTTACAAGCGGATAGTGTCATCTTAACATGTTCTGGTTTGTTTCGATATTGTTCAGGCTGATCATGTAGGCAAAACCGTATCACCGAGATCTCGAGAGCATGAACTCAGTGGTAAGAACAACACAGATAGTGAGATTAGTGTCTCAATGTCGTAAGCTCTCCAAGATCATACGCCAATGATGATGATGATGACGATGATGAGAACGGAGTAGAGCTTGATCTTGAATCAGTAATGTCGGAATCATGTGTTTCGTTTGGAAAATACCGTGCGAACTCAGTTGTCTCCACAATTCTGCGATCAATAATCGTCAAACACGGAGACATAGCTGTAAACTGCAAGGTAGAATCATTGTCGATGCAATCCCGGTACCTAGAGTGTTTATGCTCGTTGATGCAAGAACTTGGATCAACTCCGGTCGGGCAGTTAACCGAACAAAAAGAGAAAGAGATGCTTGCGGTTCTTAAGGATTTGGAGTCTGTGAACATCGACTGGCTACGTTCGGTTCTTGAGGAGTTTGCTCGATATAAAGAGAACACAGACTCGGAGAAAGAGAGACAAGAAGGATCACTGAGGGCTAAGAGACAAGAATTGGAGATTCAAGAAGCGAGTTTGGCTCGGATTGAGGAGGAAGTAATGAAAGCGAAGTTGCGGGTCAAGGAGATGAAGGTGGAGCTGGCTGAGCTCGAGAGAGAGCGGTTGCGGATAGAGAAGATGGGATTTAAGGTTGAGAAGTTTAAAGGGAAGTCGTTTCTTGATGAGCTTCATTGACGTTAATAAGAGTAAATCCAAAACTCTAAAAGAGTATTAATGTAAATGTTCTTGTTTTAGTCAAAAATCTGGTATGAGTCATGAAGGTGAATGTCAATATTTTCTTGTTTAATTCTTTTGTATTTGTGATAATAATTTACTTTGTTTCTATTTACAAAGTCATTCACCATTGACTTTTTAACCAAAAGTTTTTTTTTCCCGGCCAACGGGATCTAAAAAAACTTACAAATACAAATCAGATACATATCAAATACACGTGTAAGCTTTTAAATGATCCTTCTTCTACGTGGCAATCATGCCTTCAACGCCGGAAGAAGCATCACCACCACCTAACTTGATAAAACCGCCGTGTATCTTTGAATCCCCTTCCTTAAATCTCAAGGTAGCTGGATGTGATCAAAATCAACAAAACTTTCCAATTAAAACAGGGAAGTTCTTCGAAAGATTGAGAAACAAAACCTTTGGCATCATCTTGCCTAGCTTATTTTGCTTCAATCTCATCCGAAAATCCAAAAACTACAATCCTCAATCTACATGAAAGACATCGCTTATACCTAATAATAGGTCCAATTTATGGAAAACGACGGTTTACTTCCATAAGAAAGAGAATTGAGCAAAGAGTTGAGGAATCATATGACCCATCTACAAATTTAAATTAATCTGGAAGGATAATTAAAACCTTAGGAACTAACCGGACTTGCCGCAAAGTAGAAAATAAAACGAAAACAAAATCCTAAAGAAACTCTGATTAAACGGAAAGCAAATCCAGACTACGCCTGAAAAAACTAAATCGGACAAGCCCAATAATACAACCCATTATCAGATTAGTTGTTATCATCAGATAACAATTTAGTAGAACACAACACGTGTCAATCACATGCAGATCTAGAGATTGTATCCAAAACAGTTATGCCGACATCCTATTCCATCAACCATCACCGTCACGGTCGAAATCCCGGCTAGATGCTCACCAGCAGAAGGATCGACCTTTGCTGATTCAAAATCCCTAACGAAAAACTCCTCAGAAGATTTAGATCTAAGCAAAGCTGAAATAGAGAATACTCACCACCTTAGAGATCACCACCAACCGTCTCATACCATGATCATATCTCCATCGCCTTTGCTTAAAGCTATATTGGAGAATTCAGGGAAGATCCAATCTCCCAGCAAAGGAAGACAAATACCGAAAATAGGCGGAGCCGGATTTAGAAACAAACTTATGAAACATTTGTATGCCTCTCAATTTTTTTCAATTTTTTAGTTAATAATTTTGTTCTATTATTAATCATCTTCTATACTATCATCCAAACACTCCACAATCCTTATAACCAAACATAATTGTGTAGAATATCTTTCAAAATTATACACAATCTTCATTTTTTGAATCTTTTAATTAATGACAAAATTCATTAGTTGTTTTCAAAAAATATTCATTATATATATGTGTATATATATATTGAGATGTTTGTAAACCTAAGATAATTATCATTCAAATAAGACAAAATAATTTTTTTGAGTTCTTACTCATACATAATTTATTCAATGTATTTTCTTTAAAGTAATTATAAAAGTTTTAAAATTTTCCCTTAAAAATAATTCCAAAATAAATTTCATCGAAAAAAAATATATATTTTAATTACACAAAGACAAATAAATGTAGATCTAACTATTTATATAAATAATGTAATATTGTACCACAAAAAAATATTAGACAATTATAAAAGTGATCAAATTACATAAACACAATTAATCTCATCAATACTTTTGAAGCCTAATAATATTAACAATCTTTGTCCATATCTATATTTACATGTAATCAAACAATTGAATTAATTTAATAGTTACAATTAAACCCGTGTTCAACACGGGTACTAACCTAGTAATGATGAAGAAAGAAGAAGTAAAAGTTGAGTAAATGAATGTGCTAATGGGTTTCGTAAGTTTCTCTTCTTGGCCTTAAGGCCTTTTGATATATCATGGTTTTTACCCGATTTTAACCATGATATAACCGGGTTTATATTAGTATTTGTGGTATTTTGTATGTATTTTGCAGTGTTTTGCAGGAAATGGTCATTTAGAGCTTAATGGAAACATTTGGAGCATTTTGGACCATTTTGGAGTTGAAGAGATACAAGTGGAATAGGGACCTTTAAAAGGTCCCTGTCGATCGACAGTTGTACATATGTGTCGATCGACGGAGCATTTTAAAGACGAAGAAAATATCCACAGACGCCCTCGTGTCGATCGACATATTGTTTGTGTCGATCGACGGTGGCTCTGTAAACCTAATTTTACCACTTGTATAAATACTTTTTACTCGTTTTCTTTGTAAAATATCTAGATATTATCTTAAAACTAGATCTATTTCGGAGAGAGAGAGGGAGAGAGAGAGATTTTGAAGATCTTGGAGGGAGATCCATGTGTTCTTCACCTACAAACTCTTTGTATCTTCTACTCTAACTCTTTTATGCAATTTTATTCAGTTATTATGATTTCATCATGTATTTCTGAGTAAATTACTTGTTAGGATTTGGAGGTTTCATGGGTTTTGATGAGAAATCAATAAAATCGAAGATCTGTTGAGGTTATCCGTTAGTTCTTCATTTAGACTGTTCTCAATGCTTGAATCTGGCTTGATCACCTAGAATCTTGATCTTAGGATTGTTGGTTAGCCACGACAGTGGGATTAATAACCTGAACTAGTCTAAATGGGCAAAATTACTTATTCGCAAAGGAATTTTGGCTTAGGGATTTTGTGAACCGATCGAACTCGTGCTAATTGCTTCTTTAGATTCGATGAATTCGCAAAGAAATTTGGGATTTGAGTATTTAAAGATAGATAGCCTTCGTAACGACAGTTAGCTGGCTATACTTTCGTGTTTGAGTTCTAGAACGGTGCGTGATAGAACCTCTACAGTTGTGATAATCTTCGATTCATTGCCTATAAGAATTTCCATGGTCTAACTCTCGTCTCTTTGAGAACAATGTAAATTAAAACCATCCTTTTCACTTGTTTCATAGTTTCATCTTTTGTTTACTTGCAAAAAGCATCGCTCTAGCTTAAGAATGGATCATTGCAATCCTAGTGTATCAATCAAACCTCTCTGGGGATACGATAACCCTTTGTGCTACAACGTACGAGGGGTTTTTGATGGCCCTGTGTAAAAAAAACTAACATCAAAATGGCGCCGTTGCCGGGGAGGTTTTGTATTGATCATTAGGATTTTGATTCTTCTTGAGGCTAGAGTTTTATTTTTATTTTCTTTTGTTGCTAATCTTTTCACTTTTGTCATGAAGGAAGTGACAAGGATGAAGCAACCGTCAAGCTAGTGACGTTAAACGCGCCCTTGGGGACCTCCCCAATCCTATCCCTCGTCAATGCTAGAGACAAAAAACAAGCAATTCTATCCTTTTATTTTTCAATTTGTACTTTTATTTCGGATTTTTAGTTGGAATTTCAAACGATATGTGAACTTGTCTTTCTGTTTAAGGATTCCAGTATGTTTTCCCATTGATCGTTTGTTGAATATCTATAGATGCAGGTTTGGAACATTGAACCAACCACTTTGCAAAAAAATTCGACAAATGTGCAATTTGGGCAGAGCCTCATCTGTCGATCGACATGATGTTTCAGTCGATCGACACTGCAAAAAAATTCAACAACAGTTAAGGCAGAACAAGATCTATCGATCGACACAATGTTCCCGTCGATCGACACGACTTCCAAAAAAGGTATATCCTATACTTTTTCGAGCAAGTTCACGTTTCGTTTGATTTATTTTGCCAATCTTGGGCTTGATAACACTGGGGACAGTGTTAGTTAAGTCTGGGGGAGGGAACTACTAACGTATTTCTTTTTGTTTTGGTTTTGACTCAAATTTTTTGGAAATTTTTTTGTTTTATCGAGTCAAAACTAGTAGAAATTTTTTTGTATTGGTTTAGTGAATGTCTTTTTCAGCGTGTGACCATTCCTCCAGGACCAGTTTCAGAGTTAGACTAATGAAAAATCCTAGGATCGACCGGTCGACTAGAAACATTCGCTACTTCCAGTATAATCCGCTAAGTCAGAGCTATTGCACGATTCTCCTTGGGATCGATGTCCATTGAGCTTGACTCCTCATTCGTACCTGATAAATGCAACCTTCTGTTGATAGTAATGGTACTCCTCTCCCCATATAAAAAGAAAAATATATATATACATATATAAAATATTACTAGGATTGGGGTGAAATGATAGTTCTCAAGTACAAGATAAGGAGTAAATCCAATGAATCTGTACTCGAGATGATCACCCAGCTCAAAGCAGCAGCCTGAGTCCCCTAAAAAGGATGTTGAAAGACTAGCAATCTCACGAGCCTGTCTCCTCACAAGGAACAATCGTAGTGAGTCACGACCCTGTCTCCTAACAAGGAACAACATTAGTGAAATATGCACTGCTTTGAGTTCAAACAATCACAAAATAATATGTATATATAAATATAGAACGAAATAAGTCTGGGGGAGAGAAAGAAAGAGTACCAAGTGTTGTATAGGTTGATTTATCACGGTACAAGTATGGGAATGAGTCTAGAAGGTTCATGGCATTGAGATCATTGAGGGCAAGCGATGAAGACTAACGGATTATGCTGTGAAGTGGTGAGTGAATTTGGAAAACCGCGTTTGTCTGCGGAAAAGTACATGGTGGTCTGATTTTGGTTAGTTCTAAATCATGTGGTTCACTAGCTGAAAAGGTATGTTCTGTGTTTTCAACTTTTTCGCATTCTTAGTTTATGATTTTGCTTGAGGACAAGCAAACGCTAAGTCTGGGGGAGTTGATATATCATGGCTTCTACCCGATTTTAACCATGATATAACCGGTTTTATATTAATATTTGTGGTATTTTGTATGTATTTTGCAGTGTTTTGCAGGAAATGGTCATTTAGAGCTTAATGGAAACATTTGGAGCATTTTGGACCATTTTGGAGTTGAAGAGATACAAGTGGAATAGGGACCTTTAAAAGGTCCCTGTCGATCGACAGTTGTACATATGTGTCGATCGACGGAGCATTTTAAAGACGAAGAAAATATCCACAGACGCCCTCGTGTCGATCGACATATTGTTTATGTTGATCGACGGTGGCTCTGTAAACCTAATTTTACCACTTGTATAAATACTTTTTACTCGTTTTCTTTGTAAAATATCTAGATATTATCTTAAAACTAGATCTATTTCGGAGAGAGAGAGAGGGAGAGAGAGAGATTTTGAAGATCTTGGAGGGAGATCCATGTGTTCTTCACCTACAAACTCTTTGTATCTTCTACTCTAACTCTTTTATGCAATTTTATTCAGTTATTATGATTTCATCATGTATTTCTGAGTAAATTACTTGTTAGGATTTGGAGGTTTCATGGGTTTTGATGAGAAATCAATAAAATCGAAGATCTGTTGAGGTTATCCGTTAGTTCTTCATTTAGACTGTTCTCAATGCTTGAATCTGGCTTGATCACCTAGAATCTTGATCTTAGGATTGTTGGTTAGCCACGACAGTGGGATTAAAAACCTGAACTAGTCTAAATGGGCAAAATTACTTATTCACAAAGGAATTTTGGCTTAGGGATTTTGTGAACCGATCGAACTCGTGCTAATTGCTTCTTTAGATTCGATGAATTCGCAAAGAAATTTGGGATTTGAGTATTTAAAGATAGATAGCCTTCGTAACGACAGTTAGCTGGCTATACTTTCGTGTTTGAGTTCTAGAACGGTGCGTGATAGAACCTCTACAGTTGTGATAATCTTCGATTCATTGCCTATAAGAATTTCCATGGTCTAACTCTCGTCTCTTTGAGAACAATGTAAATTAAAACCATCCTTTTCACTTGTTTCATAGTTTCATCTTTTGTTTACTTGTAAAAAGCATCGCTCTAGCTTAAGAATGGATCATTGCAATCCTAGTGTATCAATCAAACCTCTCTGTGGATAGGATAACCCTTTGTGCTACAACGTACGAGGGGTTTTTGATGGCCCTGTGCAAAAAAAACTAACATCACCTTTTATTATTAAAAATATATATTTGTAAGATAAAAGAAAATTGAAAACTTGTTCTCCACTGCAGCTTTTCGTTTTCTCTTCCAACAATACATGAGACCAGACGACAATTGTTAAAAATAACAATACAAATCTTATGAGTTTTTGGGTAAAAATCTATTTGATTTAATAATTTTTAGTATATCATATATGTTTATATTCTCTGTTTGTGTCTGACTAATCATTTATCACTGTTTATGCATCTATGGACAAAATTCAGATTTAATCTTTTTCGACTCAATTATTTGTAGTTTTATGATTGACTTTCATGTACTTACTCTTCAACATGAAGATGAGTGTATTCAGGATATATCTAGCTGGAGCTGAAAAAAGAGAAAAAAAGAGAAAAGAGGAAAAAATGATGAGTTCTCTATCAGGTTCTCTTTATAGGTATTTTAAGAAACCAAAATCTTCTAGAACTGATGGGAATGATAAGGTTGATGGTTCTAGTGAGTTCAATCAAATTGATGAGGTTGATGGTGCTGATGATGTTATAGTTGATGAAAAGAGCAAGGAGGATGAAATTAGAACCGAAAGTGAAAATCCAGAGCAAGAAGATAATCATAATAGGGTTGAGATAGATGATGAAAATCTCAATCAAAATGCAGATGATTAGCACTTTACAAGGTATGACTCATCTTTGGATATTATGGATCCTGCAAATTAGGGAAAGATTGATCAAGAGTTAAGAGATTATTTGGTTGAGAAAGGTCCTCCACCACCATCATCTGACGATTCTATTTTTGAGAACAATGAAAATGGTAGATATTTTTCTCTTAGACATTACAAAAGGCGTATGGATAACAGGGATAGACAAGATAGACGTTGGTTAGTCTATTCAACAACAATAAAGAAAATCTATTGCTTTTGTTGCAAGTTGTTCACTCGGTACAGAGATACTGCTCAACTAGCAAGCGTTGGATTCATTGATTGGAACAATGTCGGAAGTAGGCTCAACCAACACGAAAAAATTCATGACCACATATGTGTATGAGCCAGTGGATGGAACTAGAGTTGAGGCTGCAAAAAAACCAGATTATTGATAAGTTTGATCAAGAGAAGATTAACAAAGAGAGGAACCATTGGAGTGAGTTGCTATTGAGATTATTTACAGTGGTTAAGTATCTCGCCAAGGGTAATATTGCATTTTGAGGAAATAATGAGAAACTTGGTGAAGATAACAATGGAAATTTCTTGGGGATGATTAAAACTATTAGTGATTTTGATCCAGTCATGCGAGAGCACGTTAGGCGAGCTAAAACCGAGAAACTCGTTATACTTATCTCAGCCACATAATTCAGAATGAATTGATTGAAAGGTTGGGATCTGAAATCAAGCTTATGATCATTAAGAAGATTAAAGAGGCGCAATACTTTTTGGTTATTCTTGATACAACTCCAGATATTAGTCACATATAGCAGATGTCACTTATAATTCAATGTGTGGATATATCAGTGGATGTCAACTTATAATTCAATACTTTGTGATATATTAGTTGGTCTTAATTTCGATATTGATAATGTCAGGGGACAAGGATACGACAATGGATCTAACATGAAAGGGAAAAACAAGGGAGTACAAAGGAGATTACTCGATATCAATCCGAGGGCATTTCATACACCATGTGGTTGCCACAATCTGAATTTGGCTAATTGTGATATTGCCAAATATTCTGAAAAAGCGGTTTCTTTCTTTGGGATCATCCAACATTTATATTGTTTTTTTGCACCTTCTTCGACTAGGTGGAAGATGTATGAAAAATTGGTAGGAGGTCTAACATTTAAAACCTTATCTGATAATAAATGAGTTGCGTATCTGATAATGCTTACCATTCCTGTTTCAGTCGCGTCGGCCGAAATAAGTTTCTCGAAACTAAAGTTAATAAAGTCTTATCTACGGTCAACTATGTCGCAAGAAAGGTTAAACGGATTGGCTATGATATCGATCGAAAAAGCTATGGTTAAAACCTCGACTATGAACGTTTGATGAGTGATTTTGCAAGGAAAAACGCAAGAAGGGTTATATTTCAGAATCGTTAGCTTGTTGTTATTTATTTTTGGGATGAAACTGTATTTTAAAACATGAGTTTTTAAATGGTTTAAGATATTTCGTATAAGGCCCCAACTTGCTTAGATCCGGCTCTGAAAATAGGGCAAGATATTTCTTAATCATCATCACCGGATCTTCTTCGTCACTTTAACATGGCCGAGGAGGAGGAAAAATCCTAATCCAAAAAGGAAAAGGAACACAAAAGTCCGAACAACGCCGGACAAAAAAGGATCCGTTAGATCGGAACTAGAGTTCGCCATGCGAAAAAGAAAATCCGATCAGAATCGGAGAATATATTATAGACAAAAGATCTACCCGGAGCTACTCTTACATAACTCCTCAATAAGCAAATCTAGATTCTTCGAAGAAGAACCATTCTCTTTGACCAAAGATGCTTTAGCCATTTTTGAGTATTCTTTCACATTTTTTCTTGCTGTTTTCCCCATTTCTCCTTCTATTAATTTTTTCACCTATAATTTTAAAATAATTGTTAGACTTCAAGAAAGAAATAATTTATAAAATAAATATATCAGTTTGTAAAGTAGTTCTTTTAAACAAAAAAATCATTTTCTTATATAGCAAAAACTTAATATATATATATACCAAAACCTGATTAATTACCATAAATTTAATGTCACAATTTTTTTGGTCGTGCATTTAGTGTCACAATTTGTTATAGGGTTGTTATATCCGCTAATAAAAATAAATAAAAATACATTTCGACTAAGTTTCGCTCTTGTCACAAATCCTTGGACACTACCATCTTGGGTTTCAACTCTTACTCCAACCTTTATCACCTCCACTACCATCTTCGCGTTGAGTGGTTGCTCAGCCATCATCGGCCAAGCCTGAATTGGGACCCCAACGTATATGCTTTCTTGCGCTGATTTCCATCCTCAATGGCTCAAGAATCCTTTGACACTTTCATGTGACAATATCTCCCATTGGTCTACCTAATCGTTCACTATTTTCCCTTTCTCTCTTATTCTATCTATGAATCCTTCTCCAATAATCTCTCCTACGTCTTTTCTTGTGACCCACAAAAAGTTTACCTTTAAAAAATCAAGCACGTCATCAAATCATACAAATTATTGATTAATTCGACATGCATTGATAACCATTCCCATCCACTTAATGCCTAACTTGTGTAGTGTCCCATTCTAGACTAAAGCCATGAAACACGTTGATGAAAAGCTTATATACCAACTTACACGATCTTTTGTTTTTTGCATAGCATCGCATTATTGATTGTTTGCATAGCCAACCCAAAACGGCACCAAAAGGCTAAGAATTAAATTTCCCAATTTCTAGTACGAACAATACGATAAAGCTAAAGAAAATCCACTTTTGACATTTCTAATTAGTTTTCATAAAATTCTCTTCCACAACAAAAATTACCTTAATTATATAAAACACCTTTTGATTCGACATATGCATTTATCTATATAATATTTTAAGGTTTACACAAACCCCAAGTCATGAGAGAATGTCATGTATTACTTCATTTTTTGACAAATTGTTTTGATTTATTTACCAAAAAAAAACATTAAATGTCTTTTTATAACCTTAATAATTAATTCTAACAATTTAATAGCTAATTCCAACAACTAAATGTGTTATTGTGTAGTTTTAATGTTTTTAAAAACAAATATTATTTACTAAATCCGACAATCTATATAAAACAAAGTATTTAAGACTTTGATTTTTATATAAATAATTATGTTCTTGTTTTTAAAAAAGTTACAAAAAGAAGCTTCACTAAAAGAAAACATAACATGAACCAAAAAAAAAAAGTTTTAAGACTTTTAAGATTGTTGAAATGCTATAGTATGATTGGAGAAATTTTATGTTTAATATTTTTTTTTAAAAATCTCACATCTTTTAAAACCAGTTTCACAATCACCCCATAATTAATGCAATTAATACAATTTGTAGTGGACATAACATTTCTATCTAAGACTCTCGGGAAAAAAACTTTAGGCCACCCCAAATTATGCATCTACAAATGGAAAATCACTTCATGAATATTAAAAATAAAAAATACATAAAAACGAAAAAGAGAATATGACAAAAATATAATAAAGATGATCTTTTTACAAGTCGAGATTCTAATGAAATAGACACAAATATGCATTTCAACTTCTTTGTTGAGATGATGAAGATACCTTGGTACATTTTTACTTTTTTTTTTTTTTTGGTCACGACGTAAAGTACTTTTATTTATTGTAAACATTTTAGATGCAATACATACAAACAAAAACGAAAATCGAAGGAGTTGGAGACTTTGAAGTATTCTAGTCGAAAATGAACCATTAAATAAATAAAAAGTTGAGCTACGGAAGAATACAGAACCAAACGGTTTAGTTCTTCGATCCTTAATCACTTTACTTATTAATTAGCACCGTATGATTCTCTACTCTTACATAACTCCTCAATAAGCAAATCTAGATTCCTCCAAGAAGAAACAGTCCCTTTGACCAAAGATGCTTTAGCCATTTTTGAGTATTCTTTCACATTCTTTCTTGCTGTTTTCCCCATTTCTCCATCTATTAATTCTTTCACCTATAATTTTAAAATAATTATTAGACTTCAAGATAGAAATCATTTATAAAATAAATATATCAGTTTGTAAAGTAGTTCTTTTAAACAAAAAAATCATTTTCTTATATAGCAAAAACTTAATATATATATATATATATATATATATATATATATACCAAAACCTGATTAATTACCATAAATTTAGTGTCACAATTTGTTATAGGGTTGTTATATCCGCTAATAAAAATAAAAATACATTTCGACTAAGTTCCGCTCTTGTCACAAATCCTTGGACACTACCATCTTCGGTTTCAACTCTTACTCCAACCTTTATCACCTCCACTACCATCTTCGCGTTGAGTGGTTGCTCAGCCATCATCGGCCAAGCCTTAATTGGGACCACAATGGCTCAAGAATCCTTCGACACTTTCATGTGACAATATCTCCCATTGGTCTACCTAATCGATCACTATTTTCCCTTTCTCTCTTATTCTATCTATGAATCCTTCTCCAATAATCTCTCCTACGTCTTTTCTTGTGACCCACAAAAAGTTTACCTTTAAAAAATCAAGCACGTCATCAAATCATACAAATTATTGATTAATTCGACATGCATTGATAACCATTCCCATCCACTTAATGCCTAACTTGTGTAGTGTCCCATTCTAGACTAAAGCCATGAAACACGTTGATGAAAAGCTTATATACCAACTTACACGATCTTTTGTTTTTTGCATAGCATCGCATTATTGATTGTTTGCATAGCCAACCCAAAACGGCACCAAAATGCTAAGAATTAAATTTCCCAATTTCTAGTACGAACAATACGATAAAGCTAAAGAAAATCCATTTTTGACATTTCTAATTAGTTTTCATAAAATTCTCTTCCACAACAAAAATTACCTTAATTATATAAAACACCTTTTGATTCGACATATGCATTTATCTATATAATATTTTAAGGTTTACACAAACCCCAAGTCATGAGAGAATGTCATGTATTACTTTATTTTTTGACAAATTGTTTTGATTTATTTATCAAAAAAAAACATTAAATGTCTTTTTATAACCTTAATAATTAATTCTAACAATTTAATAGCTAATTCCAACAACTAAATGTGTTATTGTGTAGTTTTAATGTTTTTAAAAACAAATATTATTTACTAAATCCGACAATCTATATAAAACAAAGTATTTAAGACTTTGATTTTTATATAAATAATTATGTTCTTGTTTTTAAAAAAGTTACAAAAAGAAGCTTCACTAAAAGAAAACATAACATGAAACAAAAAAAAAAAGTTTTAAGACTTTTAAGATTGTTGAAATGCTATAGTATGATTGGAGAAATTTTATGTTTAATATTTTTTTTTTAAAATCTCACATCTTTTAAAACCAGTTTCACAATCACCCCATAATTAATGCAATTAATACAATTTGTAGTGGACATAACATTTCTATCTAAGACTCTCGGGAAAAAAACTTTAGGCCACCCCAAATTATGCATCTACAAAAGGAAAATCACTTCATGAATATTAAAAATAAAAAATACATAAAAACGAAAAAGAGAATATGACAAAAATATAATAAAGATGATCTTTTTACAAGTCGAGATTCTAATAAAATAGACACAAATATGCATTTCAACTTCTTTGTTGAGATGATGAAGATACCTTGGTACATTTTTACTTCTTTTTTTTTTTTGGTCACGACGTAAAGTACTTTTATTTATTGTAAACATTTTAGATGCAATACATACAAACAAAAACGAAAATCGAAGGAGTTGGAGACTTTAAAGTATTCTAGTCGAAAATGAACCATTAAATAAATAAAAAGTTGAGCTACGGAAGAATACAGAACCAAACGGTTTAGTTCTTCGATCCTTAATCACTTTACTTATTAATTAGCACCGTATGATTCTCTACTCTTACATAACTCCTCAATAAGCAAATCTAGATTCCTCCAAGAAGAACCAGTCCCTTTGACCAAAGATGCTTTAGCCATTTTTGAGTATTCTTTCACATTCTTTCTTGCTGTTTTCCCTATTTCTCCATCTATTAATTCTTTCACCTATAATTTTAAAATAATTATTAGACTTCAAGATAGAAATCATTTATAAAATAAATATATCAGTTTGTAAAGTAGTTCTTTTAAACAAAAAAATCATTTTCTTATATAGCAAAAACTTAATATATATATATACCAAAACCTGATTAATTACCATAAATTTAGTGTCACAATTTGTTATAGGGTTGTTATATCCGCTAATAAAAATACATTTCGACTAAGTTCCGCTCTTGTCACAAATCCTTGGACACTACCATCTTCGGTTTCAACTCTTACTCCAACCTTTATCACCTCCACTACCATCTTCGCGTTGAGTGGTTGCTCAGCCATCATCGGCCAAGCCTTAATTGGGACCACAATGGCTCAAGAATCCTTCGACACTTTCATGTGACAATATCTCCCATTGGTCTACCTAATCGATCACTATTTTCCCTTTCTCTCTTATTCTATCTATGAATCCTTCTCCAATAATCTCTCCTACGTCTTTTCTTGTGACCCACAAAAAGTTTACCTTTAAAAAATCAAGCACGTCATCAAATCATACAAATTATTGATTAATTCGACATGCATTGATAACCATTCCCATCCACTTAATGCCTAACTTGTGTAGTGTCCCATTCTAGACTAAAGCCATGAAACACGTTGATGAAAAGCTTATATACCAACTTACACGATCTTTTGTTTTTTGCATAGCATCGCATTATTGATTGTTTGCATAGCCAACCCAAAACGGCACCAAAATGCTAAGAATTAAATTTCCCAATTTCTAGTACGAACAATACGATAAAGCTAAAGAAAATCCATTTTTGACATTTCTAATTAGTTTTCATAAAATTCTCTTCCACAACAAAAATTACCTTAATTATATAAAACACCTTTTGATTCGACATATGCATTTATCTATATAATATTTTAAGGTTTACACAAACCCCAAGTCATGAGAGAATGTCATGTATTACTTCATTTTTTGACAAATTGTTTTGATTTATTTATCAAAAAAAAACATTAAATGTCTTTTTATAACCTTAATAATTAATTCTAACAATTTAATAGCTAATTCCAACAACTAAATGTGTTATTGTGTAGTTTTAATGTTTTTAAAAACAAATATTATTTACTAAATCCGACAATCTATATAAAACAAAGTATTTAAGACTTTGATTTTTATATAAATAATTATGTTCTTGTTTTTAAAAAAGTTACAAAAAGAAGCTTCACTAAAAGAAAACATAACATGAAACAAAAAAAAAAAGTTTTAAGACTTTTAAGATTGTTGAAATGCTATAGTATGATTGGAGAAATTTTATGTTTAATATTTTTTTTTTAAAATCTCACATCTTTTAAAACCAGTTTCACAATCACCCCATAATTAATGCAATTAATACAATTTGTAGTGGACATAACATTTCTATCTAAGACTCTCGGGAAAAAAACTTTAGGCCACCCCAAATTATGCATCTACAAAAGGAAAATCACTTCATGAATATTAAAAATAAAAAATACATAAAAACGAAAAAGAGAATATGACAAAAATATAATAAAGATGATCTTTTTACAAGTCGAGATTCTAATGAAATAGACACAAATATGCATTTCAACTTCTTTGTTGAGATGATGAAGATACCTTGGTACATTTTTACTTCTTTTTTTTTTTTGGTCACGACGTAAAGTACTTTTATTTATTGTAAACATTTTAGATGCAATACATACAAACAAAAACGAAAATCGAAGGAGTTGGAGACTTTGAAGTATTCTAGTCGAAAATGAACCATTAAATAAATAAAAAGTTGAGCTACGGAAGAATACAGAACCAAACGGTTTAGTTCTTCGATCCTTAATCACTTTACTTATTAATTAGCACCGTATGATTCTCTACTCTTACATAACTCCTCAATAAGCAAATCTAGATTCCTCCAAGAAGAACCAGTCCCTTTGACCAAAGATGCTTTAGCCATTTTTGAGTATTCTTTCACATTCTTTCTTGCTGTTTTCCCTATTTCTCCATCTATTAATTCTTTCACCTATAATTTTAAAATAATTATTAGACTTCAAGATAGAAATCATTTATAAAATAAATATATCAGTTTGTAAAGTAGTTCTTTTAAACAAAAAAATCATTTTCTTATATAGCAAAAACTTAATATATATATATATATATATATATATATATATATATATATATATATATACCAAAACCTGATTAATTACCATAAATTTAGTGTCACAATTTGTTATAGGGTTGTTATATCCGCTAATAAAAATACATTTCGACTAAGTTCCGCTCTTGTCACAAATCCTTGGACACTACCATCTTCGGTTTCAACTCTTACTCCAACCTTTATCACCTCCACTACCATCTTCGCGTTGAGTGGTTGCTCAGCCATCATCGGCCAAGCCTTAATTGGGACCACAATGGCTCAAGAATCCTTCGACACTTTCATGTGACAATATCTCCCATTGGTCTACCTAATCGATCACTATTTTCCCTTTCTCTCTTATTCTATCTATGAATCCTTCTCCAATAATCTCTCCTACGTCTTTTCTTGTGACCCACAAAAAGTTTACCTTTAAAAAATCAAGCACGTCATCAAATCATACAAATTATTGATTAATTCGACATGCATTGATAACCATTCCCATCCACTTAATGCCTAACTTGTGTAGTGTCCCATTCTAGACTAAAGCCATGAAACACGTTGATGAAAAGCTTATATACCAACTTACACGATCTTTTGTTTTTTGCATAGCATCGCATTATTGATTGTTTGCATAGCCAACCCAAAACGGCACCAAAATGCTAAGAATTAAATTTCCCAATTTCTAGTACGAACAATACGATAAAGCTAAAGAAAATCCATTTTTGACATTTCTAATTAGTTTTCATAAAATTCTCTTCCACAACAAAAATTACCTTAATTATATAAAACACCTTTTGATTCGACATATGCATTTATCTATATAATATTTTAAGGTTTACACAAACCCCAAGTCATGAGAGAATGTCATGTATTACTTCATTTTTTGACAAATTGTTTTGATTTATTTATCAAAAAAAAACATTAAATGTCTTTTTATAACCTTAATAATTAATTCTAACAATTTAATAGCTAATTCCAACAACTAAATGTGTTATTGTGTAGTTTTAATGTTTTTAAAAACAAATATTATTTACTAAATCCGACAATCTATATAAAACAAAGTATTTAAGACTTTGATTTTTATATAAATAATTATGTTCTTGTTTTTAAAAAAGTTACAAAAAGAAGCTTCACTAAAAGAAAACATAACATGAACCAAAAAAAAAAAGTTTTAAGACTTTTAAGATTGTTGAAATGCTATAGTATGATTGGAGAAATTTTATGTTTAATATTTTTTTTTTAAAATCTCACATCTTTTAAAACCAGTTTCACAATCACCCCATAATTAATGCAATTAATACAATTTGTAGTGGACATAACATTTCTATCTAAGACTCTCGGGAAAAAAACTTTAGGCCACCCCAAATTATGCATCTACAAAAGGAAAATCACTTCATGAATATTAAAAATAAAAAATACGTAAAAACGAAAAAGAGAATATGACAAAAATATAATAAAGATGATCTTTTTACAAGTCGAGATTCTAATGAAATAGACACAAATATGCATTTCAACTTCTTTGTTGAGATGATGAAGATACCTTGGTACATTTTTACTTTTTTTTTTTTTTTGGTCACGACGTAAAGTACTTTTATTTATTGTAAACATTTTAGATGCAATACATACAAACAAAAACGAAAATCGAAGGAGTTGGAGACTTTGAAGTATTCTAGTCGAAAATGAACCATTAAATAAATAAAAAGTTGAGCTACGGAAGAATACAGAACCAAACGGTTTAGTTCTTCGATCCTTAATCACTTTACTTATTAATTAGCACCGTATGATTCTCTACTCTTACATAACTCCTCAATAAGCAAATCTAGATTCCTCCAAGAAGAACCAGTCCCTTTGACCAAAGATGCTTTAGCCATTTTTGAGTATTCTTTCACATTTTTTCTTGCTGTTTTCCCCATTTCTCCTTCTATTAATTCTTTCACCTATAATTTTAAAATAATTATTAGACTTCAGGAAAGAAATAATTTATAAAATAAATATATCAGTTTGTAACGTATTTCTTTTAAACAAAAAAATCATTTTCCTATATACCAAAAACTTAATATATATATATATATATATATATATATACTAAAACCTGATTAATTACCATCAATTAAGTGTCACAAATTTTTTGGTCGTGCATTTAGTCTCACAATTTTTTATAGGGTTGTTATATCTGTTAATAAAAATAAATAAAAATACCTTTCGACTAAGTTCCGCTCTTGTCACAAATCCTTGGACACTACCATCTTCGGTTTCAACTCTTACTCCAACCTTTATCTCCTCCACTACCATCTTCGCGTTGAGAGGTTGCTCAGCCATCATCGGCCAAGCCAGAATTGGGACCCCAACACATATGCTTTCTTGCGCTGAGTTCCATCCACAGTGGCTCAAGAATCCTTTGACACTTTCATGTGACAATATCTCCCATTGGTCTACCCAATCGTTCACTATTATCCCTTTCTCTCTTATTGTATCTTTGAATCCTTCTCCAATAATCTCTCCTACGTCTTTTCTTGTGACCCACAAAAAGTTTACCTTTAAAAAATCAAGCACGTCATCAAATCATACAAATTATTATTTAATTCGACATGCATTGATAGCTAATCCCGTCCACTTAATGCCTGACTTGTGTAGTGTCCCATTCTAGACTAAAGCCATGGAACACTTTGATGAAAAGCTTATATACCAACTTACAAGATCTTTTGTTTTTTTGCATAGTATCGCATTATTATTGTTTGCATCTATATAATATTTTAAGGTTTACACAAACTTCAAGTCATAAGAGAATGTCATGTGTCCTTTCATTTTTTGACAAATTGTTTTGATTTATTTATCAAAGAAAAAACATTAAATGTTTGTTTATAACCTTAATAATTAATTCTAACATTAAGAGAAAATCCACTTTTGACATTTCTAATTAGTTTTCATAAAATTCTCTTCCACAACAAAAATTACCTTAATTATATAAAACACCTTTTGATTCCACATATGCATTTATCTATATAATATTTTAAGGTTTACACAAACCCCAAGTCATGAGAGAATGTCATGTGTTACTTCATTTTTTGACAAATTGTTTTGATTTATTTATCAAAAAAAAACATTAAATGTCTTTTTATAACCTTAATAATTAATTCTAACAATTTAATAGCTAATTCCAACAACTAAATGTGTTATTGTGTAGTTTTAATAGTTTTAAAAAACAAATATTTTATTTACTAAATCCGATAATGTGTATAAAACAAAGTATTTAAGACTTTGATTTTTATATAAATAATTATGTTCTTGTTTTTAAAAAAGTCACAAAAGAAGCTTCACTAAAAGAAAACATAACATGAACCAAAAAAAAAGTTTTAAGACTTTTAAGATTATTGAAATGCTATAGTATGATTGGAGAAATTTTATTTTTTAAAACCAGTTTCACAATCACCCCCTAATTAATGCAATTAATACAATTTGTAGTGGACTTAACATTTCTATCTAAGACTCTCGGAAAAAAAACTTTAGGCCACCCCAAATTATGCATCTACAAAAGTAAAATCACTTCATGAATATTAAAGATAAAAAATTCATAAAAACGAAAAAGATAATATGACAAAAATATAATAAAAATTATCTTTTTACGAGTCGAGATTCTTATGAAATAGACACAAATATGCATTTCAACTTCTTTGTTGAGATGATGAAGATACTTTGGTAGAATCAAAATGATATTAAAACTTCTCTAATCAATAATTTGTTTACAAAATGTGTTTGATGAAAGAAAAAAATACGACAAATCATATTTTGTTAAAAGAACCGTAGTAAATATTGATAAAGATAATTTAGCTATGGATTTGTGCCAAATAATATATCTTCTACTTAATGTAATTTTACAAACGATATATTTCGTGTTTCATTTAATATTATATATGTACAATAATTTGCTACATATATTTTTTCTTCTGCCTAAATAATTATTTACTAGAAATATCAAATTTATGTAATATCAAATACATAATTAATCAATAAATAAAAAATTATTATATATTTTATCATGTTAATTTTAAACCTACGCAACGCGTGAAACTATACATTAAAGTCAATACCAATTTGTGTATTCATACCATTGTTATTGGTTGATGATTATCTGCCAATAACACACCCGCACCCCCATCCAATCATTAAGATTTTGATTTGTTTTTTTTAATTTGGAAATTAAAGTCATGGAATTAGGTAGAAATAAAATATATGTCGGCTTAAAGTATAATACCTATTCAATGAGCCCATAACCTTCTTAAATGCAATCAATAGCTTTTATATCGATTAATAAACATCTACTAATTTTTTGTATCATTTCATTTGATTATGCAATCATAACCATGCTAGTTCATTATGGGTACGTACCTTAGAATCTTCCAAGCCTAAAGCTAGTTCCTTGAGCTGCTCGTCCGATATCTCTGCCTGCGTTCCAAAAGCCACGTACAAAACCGGACGTCCTTCCTCTCTCTTCCGGTCCAACCATTCAATCCAAACCGGTTTAAAACCCCCCGGTTTAGGAGGATCTACCAAACAAAACGGTCCAACACACCACCACTTAGGCCTATCACCATAATTGTTGTTGGAATCAACGAATGCTGACTCAAGCTCGTAGAAGCTATTCACTATAAAACCATGACTTGTTTTGGTCGACATCATTTGATCCATCATTAGTTCATGAGCTGGACCGGATTGTTCCCAATCGGTAATAATATAGCTAAAATCATACTTCTTGACTTGGATCCATGGAAAGTCTGGTACAGTGACCGGTTCGGTATGAGATTCATTTTCCGGTTCGGTAAAGAGTTTGTTTTTGGAGACCGAGATGGAGACTGAGAAGGCGTATGAGTTCATGCCGAAGAAAATCAATCTTGGAATCTTGAACTTAGTTGCAGATTCTGATGTCCACCAGAGGAATCCATCAGAGATCATAAAAGAAACTTCGGGAAGATTCTTGAGTGTTTCTTCGAAGAAAGGTTGAAGAAGCTTCGTAGCACGAGTGAAGAGCACGAAGAGTGACATGGAAGGGAGTTTATCGGTGCTTTCGACTCCGGGAGGGATACCGGAGATGTTTTCAGGGAAAGGGAGAGAGATTATTTTGATATCCGGTGTATCGGAGAGGAAGTCGGAGACAAAATGTTGGTTTTTGGGAGTGGTGAAGACGGTGACGGAGATGGAGATGGTTGGTTGTTTACGGTGGTGACGGAGGAGGAGACGTCCGAATAGGAGTAGAGGGATTGTGTGGCCTTTTGACATGTAGGGGAAGAGAACCACATGTTGTGATGACACTGCCATTTTTTGTTTTCCTTTAACTTGTTTTGTTTTTCGTTTATGTTTCTTGTTGTGTTCGCAAGGCTATATATATAAGTCGAGACATAATTTATTTGTTTAAATTTTTTGGTTAAATTGTTAAATAACCTTTGCATTAGATTAGGGCATAAACCAGTCATGTGTGTAAACATCTTTACTTCTTTAGCTAAGTGTTACACGCAAAAATCATATAGAGTTACAAGTGTTTGCTTCTGCCCTAAAATATTTGTATATGAATTAAATAGAGTCACACTTGTACACTATATAAAACATATAAATAGTCAACTTATTGTAGTTTATTTATACAACTAATTAGTTCTACTATTTAGTTTCAGTTTTTGATCTTGGTTAGAAATGTATTTTAATTTTTAGGTGTGTACTATGGATGATTTTTTATTTGACGCAATCTTCGTAGATGACCTGCGGCCTCATAAGAATGACTATGGTTGCCTCTAGATATATCATAGTTTTTACCGGTTTTCAACCATGATATAAGTCCATTATATCTAGAATCATTTTGGTGTTTTTCAAGTCTTTAGTGTTTTTGTTAGGTACAAGGACGTTTGGAGCATAATTGGTGTTTACTGGAGCATTTTGGAGCATTGTAGAAAGAGCTATCAAAGTCGCAAATTCGGAGTGAATATTTTATACACATGTCGAGCGATAGGGACATATGTGTCGCTCGACACTAAGGAATTTGAAGTGTCGATCGACAGGCCTTTGGTGTCGCTCGACACGACCATTGGAGCGACCAGAATATCAGATTTGGAAGATTTCCGTTTTTGCCTCAGAAGGCCCAAGTCGGTTTTGTATTGTTTAGGCTAAGGTTTAATTTCTAAGAGATATTTTATTCTAAGAGATTATTATTCATTACTATGTCTGAGTAATCTCCTAGTTAGGTTTTAGGGTTTTTAAAAGGATGAATAAGAGTTGTTAGAATTTATTTACTATTGGGATTTGCATTCAGATTTATATTCTTCACCTTGATTGCTTTAAACTCTGATTTAGGCCTGAATTAGATATCTTAGGTTGTTTAGTAGATGCGACAGCATTATTGAATTACCTGAACTGAATCATAGGTGAGCAAAGATTCGATTCGCAACCACAGTTGGCTTTGGATCTTTGTGAACAATCAAACATGAATTTAATGCTTGTTTAAATTAATCTGATTTCGCAACGACAGTTGGTTTTATAAAGTTTAAACATAGATTATATTTGCAATGACAGTTGATCTATTTTACATTAGTTTCGAGTTCTAGAATCACACTTCATAATTATACCGATAATAACTTTATTCTTCAATTTGGAATCATTCCTGCGAATTCCCTAAGTCTTAGCGTTTGTCTTATATTGAATTAAAGCATTGCAATCATCTCTGTTTACTGTTTCTGCAATAGTTTATTTTACATCTTTTCAGCTTAGCTTAATCTGAACTTTAAAATCTATTGTATAATCTGATTCTCTGTAGATTCGATATTTTAAATACTGCAATCGATATCTTAATTTAAGAGAACAGTTCAATGGAAAATTTGAGCATTTCACCTCTTGTTAAGCTTTGAACTATAAGAGCAAAGTCCTTCCGCTTGCAAACATTAATCATTGGTCACCACTTACTTTTATTCAGTCTATATTTAAAGTTGATTTTCTGACAACCACATATTTTTTTAAAAAAGTTATGTTTATTTTTTCCATTTAATTGTAGAATTTACTTTTGTAGAGGAAAAAATGATTGTGTACAAACTGTTTTTTTATCAAAGAAATAACGCAACTAATTAGTCAGTGGTATAATTACATTTAAAAAGATCCCGAACTTTTTCTTATAAATCTTGCAGAGTTTTTTCCAAACAAGGAGTACAAATATTAGAAAATGTTTCACTTAATAAAAGATATCATTCTGGCTTCGAACTAGCTCAAAGAATTCGGAGTCGAGGCGACTTTTGGGGATATAAATATCTCTCATGCATGCGAAGGTTATTTTAATACGTTTAACTATATGATTAAACAAATAGAAATTACTAAGATTTTGGACAATTGTTATGTATCAGCTTCACACGGAAACAAAGTCTATAGGTTGTCTAACTTTCTACTAGAAAAACCAATGCTCTAGAAGATAATATAGATAAAAATAGAAGAACATATGAAATTGAATTGAAGTTATAAAGTTGAAGAACATTTGGTTTAAAAAAAAAAAAGAAAAAAGAATTTGAAGAACATGGAAAATATCCAAGATCCTGTTTGAAATCTTTCTTATCATATTTTTAGAAAACAAAAAGATTATATATACTACATTATTTTATTCCTTAAAGTAGAAAGAAGTAATAATGAAATAGTTATAAGGCATTACGATTTCTATGACCTTGTTTTTTTTTTTGCTACCAAATTTTTTTGTTAGTTATGAGGTAGTTTTTTAAACCAGCTCAACAAATCAGTAAAAACTCAAAGTACTTACAGTTTCTAAGTTTTTTTTTAATTATAGGCAAAAAAAAAAAGTAAACACGGTAAAATTTAGTACTAATTCCCGGAGGAAGTATATTCACGTATTTCGGTGTTTTTCTCAATGTGGGATTTTGGTACTCGTTTCTCTCGAGGAACTTGACAAGCTTTGCGATTCTTCGAGAAGCAATAGACCTAAAAGATAGTGACTCCTTCTCACCAGCAAGGATCTCTTGCACTGAAACAACCAGATTTTTTATTATTATTAAATCTCAAGTAATGCACTTAAAACATTAAATCAGCGGAAGACAATAAACCATTCATTCAACAATACTAGAATAATTCCAGAACACTAGCAACCTAACCAACAATCCTAAACAACATTTCTAACTCCAACACATAACACCGAGTCCCTAGATCATCCTCCTCTTCATAGAGATGATTCCACGATCACATCTCATACCTGCAACACATGGAAAAACTAGTTGCGTGAGTATAATGACAAATACTCAGTGAGTAAGTCATACCACCTACGACGTATCACTCAAGAATAAGAAATAACAATTATCACATCAAAGATCAATAATACGAATAATCAATACATTTCACAAAACACAAATATGGTGTCGACCGACACCCATCAATGGTTTCGATCGACGCCTCAATAACGCTGGTGTCGATCCACACAACCACTAGGTGTCGATCGACACCTCAATCGCAAACACAGAACATAAAATAACTGGTGTCGATAAACACAACCACTAGGTGTCGATCGACACCTCGATCGTAAAACACAGAATCGAGCCTATCCTCTCATGGCTCAATCCCTGGTTCATCAAGCGATCCGTGCAACGATAAACACATCACGATAGCAAAAACACAAACATCACAAAGATAACACCATATCTCAACACAAATTGTCTACCAGGTAATCACACAAAACAATCTTACTCCTTAGCCTAGAAACCATGGTCGCGCACTCACCTTGACAAATCAAAAAAGGAAAGGATATGAACACGAGATCAGCGACTCGAACCCTCACAGCCTCTGACGTCCCACATAAAAACCGAGGAACGCTTCCTCTAACACCTAGATCTCACAACTAGGGTTTCCTTCAAACCCAAATCAGATTTCCAGAATCAGAATGGACGCATTGACTTCAAAAGGACACAGAGATAGAAGCTTACCTCCAAATTCAGATCGGAAACCCAATCTGAAAAACCAGACCGAAAGAGCTTTCCAACGGTATGAAAATCCTCTCCTGGCTCCCATTGAATAACCGGGAAAACGCTTCCCAAAGAGACTAATCGAAACGCTAAACTGCAGAGACCACTCACGGGAAAATGACCATAATTCGTTAGCTATATATCAGAACGACACACCGATCAAACCTGATATGATCGTCCGTTTGTCCTCACTACTGGAACAGCCAAGTCTGTCCTCTCCTTTCTCTTGATCTCAACGAGCAAAACACCTTCAAGAACTCCAATCTTTTATCTCTCTTTCTTTCCTCTTGATGGGGTGTAAGTTTTACCCAATTAAACAACTGCAAGTGCACAGCAATCACAATAGTATAGATGGGATCGAATCCACAAGGACCTAGTTTTGTACTACAAGTTTATTAGAATCGAATCAAGCTAAAACAAAATAAAATTTTGGGGGTTTTGAGGTCACAAAAATAGCAATTTAAATGGATATAAAATCATGTTAAACTAATATTAGGCAAATAGGTTCATCACATAGATTCATAAATCATTAACAACATATCGAAATTCAGGGAAAAGTTTTAGAACTCAAATCACAAAAGTATAATCATTCCACTTTCGTGGCTCCGACTACTATGTTTGAACACCCTAATAGACTCAACTTTCGATGGTTATTACAAAGTGAAAACACGCGGAAAGCACAAGATTCAATTGTTCATAATACTCTATAACTTACCTTTCGAATTGTTATAACGTATTACTTATCTAATACTAGTTCATCGGACCACGAGTCCGTCTGGTGCAAGGCCCCTTCTACGCTTGTTTCACTTCCGAGGCAGTTTGACATGTATCCTGTAATTCGGGTGTATCTTCCTGCTCACAACTCCAAATGAGATAATTCTAATTCCATTAGAAATATGACTCAAAGATCTTGAACGTAGTCAAGTTTCATAATATTCCAAGTTGATTTGTTCCTCCGTCCGTGCCTAAACTTTGGGCTCTTAAATTCTGTCCAACTTGGTAAAATGTGATAACTTGAGAAATCTTTGGTTCGTACTAAGTCTTTGGCTTGTAAGACTTATTGTAGACCAGAATACGCCTCTTTAAGCTCTTTTTGCTCATTTTTCACGATTTTCCCTGTTAAGACTCTAAAACTACAAATACGAGGAAAACTACCTCTTTTGGTGTAAAAGATTATTAAAGTACTTATAAAATGCACTGAAATAAATAATAAAATAGGTAAAACATAGGGTATATCAACTCCCCCAGACTTAAACCTTGCTTGTCCGCAAGCAAAATCCAAGACTTAAACCTTACGGAAACTCACATACTCTTTGGACTTTGCTTTGATCTCTAAACCTGTAAGCCACACAAATACAAGGTGAGTTCATAGACGCTTTTCATCGTCTTCCATCATGAATTCAAAAGTATGTCTAAAATTACTATCCCTGTAAAGTCTCAACTTCAAATCAATCGATTCTTTTACTCTCTTAGATTCGCAAAAATCTTCGATTAAGGATATTTACGAGGAATACTGCTAGGTATTAGGAAAGGCTGAATTTAGTGGTGGGGTTAAAAGTGTTTAAGGTTACCATAAACTTCGGGTGAGAGACATTATGCAAAATCGCAAGAGAGAATGGATCTATTGAAGTCGCACAATTTTGCAACCACTTTGTTGTTCGCTTTTATCCCCCATACTTAGAATTTTCTCCAAGAATCACTTTTAAAACTCTCGTACTCATGTCTTATTTATATCATGATCCTCCTTGGGTATTCTTTGGCCATAAGACTTTTTGAAAACCATTTTCCTCCCTTCTTTTTTTTTTAAATGGGGGAAAATAGTCTCATTAGATATGAGTCGAGTAAGGCACAAAATTGTTACCATGATTTAAACATCCAAGGAGCGGCAAAGCTCCTATGAGATTTTATTGATGTTGTTGTACTCCTCATTCTAATGTTGATTTAGGATACTACTCCTCCTTTGTCGCATCTTCTAGTGATTGGAAAATTGTGTCGACCCTACTCTTTCCGACGTTTTTACACAAATCTTCATTATGGTCATAGCAAAAGAAGTGCATGTGGTTTGAAAAAAAGGCTAAGGGTTTAGGTAGGGTACCAACTAAAAGTGAGCTGGCCATCCATGACAACAAAGAGTGGTAAAAAGAGGATAAGATGTCATGAATGTGATTCGTTTTCTTGATCTAATATCCTTAACAAGAAATAGTCAAGAATCATGTTAGTAAACCGAATTAAGAATCGAAATCATATCCATCAAAATAGTGCAAGTATCAATCTCCTTGGAGAAATTCGGTCACTAGGTGTCTGAATCAATTGTCCGGAACAAACCCTGCAATAATGGTCACTTGGGTTTTGAAATCAAAACGTTAGTGTTCCTAGAAAAGTATCATCATTCCCAATTTATTTTGACTCAATAAAATAGTTTTTGAAAACAAATTTTTGAAAAATCTTTTTGAAGACATAAATATCCAACATGAAACAAATGTGTTAGTAACAATCCCCCAAGACTTAACTTACACCGTCCCGGTGTAAATTAAATCAAATTAAGGGAGAATTTTGGTAGGGAAAATATTTATTTGAATTTTAAATATTTAAAAAAAAGAAAAAAAAACTAACCTGGTGACTCGAACCGGGTGGGTCCACGGTTTTAGCCATGTTGATCTTTGGTTTAGACCGCTATGGGTGTTGAGGACGCTAGGACACGGGACCAAGGTTGCTGGGAATGCAGGTCATGCTAGGCGATGCTGCTGGTCAGGCGAATCCGCGGGACAAGGGATTCCGGGACGTTGGTTGAGAGGCTCAGGAACGCGGGGTAGGGTGGTTTGGCACAAGGGATTCAGGATGCGGGGACGCCTAGCACTGATCTAATTCCCATGTTCGGGTGCATGAATAGTGTGGTATGGGCACGGGTCGAGGACGTACGGGCACCGGACCAAGTCCCGTGTTCGGTGCCTCGGATCGGTGCAGAACAATGGTCGTTGGACCCCCGGGATGAGAACGCACGGGCACCGGACCAAGTCTCGCGTCCTGTGCCATGGTCCGAGGTCTGGGACCTGGCAGTGACGCGGATCGGTCTCGCACCGATCATGGACACCATCCGGTGCTTTCGTCCGGTGCCTTGGCCGGTCCGAAACTATATATATATTTTTAGAGTTTTGCAACTAAAACCTACAAAATTAAAAGAGAATATTAGTAAAACCTATGATTATTAGACTAAGGAAATGAAAATAAAAACTATGAAAATGTGGGTTGCCTCCCACAAAGCGCTTGTTTAAAGTCAATTAGCTCGACTCCTTTTATTTTTAGAAGTCGGGTGGTTCATCCAAGATGATGTTGACTTCTTCATCACGCTTGCTATTGACAAGATAAGGTTTGACACGCTGACCATTCACCGTGAACTCAGTTCCACGAGGATCCTAAAGTACTACAAATCCATATGGTTTTACTTCCTTTATTATGAAGGGTCCTGACCATCTAGAACGAAGTTTACCTGGAAAGAGTTTTAAACAAGAATTAGAAAGTAAAACATGGTCATTTGGTTGTAAATCCTTTGGTATGATCTTCTATCATGGAAGGCTTTGGTCTTCTCCTTGTATATTTTGGTATTCTCATAAGCTAAATGACGAATCTCCTCCAATTCATTCAATTGGATCAAGCGTCTTTCCCCAGCGGTATTCAGATTAAAGTTTAGCTCCTTAACGGCCAAGGAGCTTTGTATTCAAGTTTCACCGGGAGATGACAAGCTTTACCATAAACTATATTAAAGAGAGTTGTTCCCAATGACATTTTAAAAGCTGTTCTATACGCCCAAAGAGCATCATCCAATTTCTCTAACCAATCTTGCCTCGTTTTTGCGGTTGTCTTTTGCAAGATAGCCTTGAGTTCTCAACTGAAGATTTCCACTTGTCCACTAGTTTGAGGATGATAGGCAGTAGCAACTTTATGCCTAACTCCGTATTTCTTCAAGAGATTGTCAAAAGATCTATTGATAAAGTGAGTTCCTCCATCACTAACCACAACTCTTGGAACGCCAAAACGTGGAAAGATAACTGAGTTGAATAGCTTGATGAAGACCGCTGCATATTTGTTGGAGTTGCTACGGCTTCAACCCATTTGGAGAAGTAATCCACTACGACTAGAATGTATTGGTTTCCAAAAGGCATTGGGAAAGACCTTATGAAATCAATTCCCCATATATCGAAAACTTTGGCTTCTAAGATGAAATTTTGGGGCATTTCGTTTTTTCTGCTTATGCTTATGTTGCCGATTCGTTGGCATGGATCACATCTTGAGATGAAGGCGTGGGTATCTTTAAACAATGTTGGCCACCAAAAACCAGCTTGGAGGATCTTAGAGACTGTCTTAAAGGTTGCAAAATGACCGGCATAAGATGAATTGTGACACCCGTGTATGATTCCTTCAACATCGTTTTCTAGAACACATTTTCGAAACAAATTGTCTTGACACTTCTTGTAGAGATAGGGCTCATCCCAATAGTAAGATTTGATCTCCCTGAGGAACTTCTTCTTCCTATAACCAAAGAATAGTGGCGGTTCAATATCCGCGACTAAATAGTTAGCGATATGGCGATACCAGGGTGCTGTAAATGTTGTCTTCTTCTTCAGCTGGGTTCGACGAGGGTGAGCTTGGTTACTCGGACGAGGAATGGTATTCAAGGTGTAGACGTGTTCTTCTACTAAAGAGTCATTCATAGGCAATGGTTCTTCTACACGCATCCAAAAGAGATGATCCGCTACGCCGTTTACTATGCCCTTCTTATCTTTTATCCAAATCGAATTCTTGTAATAAAAGAATCCATCTTATTAGGCGCGGCTTTGCATCCTTCTTAGATAAAAGATATCTCAGAGTAGCATGGTCCGTGTGAACAATTACTTTGGCTCCACCAAATATGACCAAAATTTCTCAAAGGCGAAGACGATTGTAAGTAGCTCCTTTTCAGTTGTTGCATAATTTCATTGAGCTTCATCCAAGGTTCTACTAGCATAATAGATGACATTTAGCCTCTTATCCTTATGTTGTCCCAACACTGATCCTACTGCATAGTCGCTAGCGTCGCACATAATCTCGAAGGGATGCTCCCAATCCGGTGATTGAACCACGAGTGCTCTAATGAGTGTTTCCTTGATCTTGTTGAAAGAGACGTGACATTCCTCATTGAATTCAAAGGTTGTGTCCTTGCATAATAACCTTGTAAGTGGACGAGCGATGTTGGAAAAGTCTTTGATAAATCGCTTATAGAAACCGGCATGTCCGAGGAAACTTCGAATGCCTTTAACATTAGTCGGAGGTTGCAAACCAAACATTACTTCTATCTTGGCTTTGTCAAATTCGATTCCTTTCTCTGAAATTCGGTGTCCTTGGATAATTCCATCTCTCACCATGAAGTGACACTTCTCCCAATTCAACACAAGATGCTTGTCTTCGCAACGTTGTAAAACCCTGCCAAGATTTGACAAACAATTTTCGAAGGACGAGCCATATACTGAAAAATCATCCATAAATACCTCCATTATGTCCTCAAAATAATCTGTAAAGATAGCCATCATGCATCTTTGGAATGTAGCTGGGGCGTTACATAATCCAAAGGGCATTCTCCGATAGGCGAATGTGCCATAAGGACATGTAAAAGTGGTCTTCTCTTGATCATCGGGATGGATGGGTATTTGAAAAAATCCTGAATAACCATCAAGAAAACAATAATAAGAGTGATTAGCAAGACGCTCAAGCATTTGATCAATAAAAAAGGAGAAAAGTGATCTTTTCGGGTTGCGGAATTAAGCTTCATGTAATCGATGCACATTTGATATCCAGTGATTGTTCTTGTCGGTATCAGCTCCTCGTTTTCGTTCTTTACCACCGTGACTCCTCTTTTCTTGGGGACCCCATGAACTAGGCTTACCCAAGTACTATCCGAGATAGTATATATGATTTCTGCTTCCAAGAGTTTCATGATTTCTTTCTTCACTACTTCTTTAAGATTCGGGTTAAGTCTCCGTTGATGCTCTATGGAAGAAGAGGATTCGTCCTCAAGATGAATTTGGTGCATACATAAATCAGGAGAGATTCCTGCAATATCTCAAAGGGAATACCCTAGAGCTTTTCGATGCTTTCTCAATTCATAAAGGAGTAGTGAAGTTTCCCTTTCACTATGATTAAAGTTGATAATAACAAGATAAGTTTGATTAGGACCAAGAAACGCGTACCTTAGCCCAATGGGAAGCTCTTTGAGTTCGACTAGGAGCCTTGATTTCACTCCAAGGATCACGATCTTCCTTAGTAGTTGGCTTAGGTGGTGTCTTCTCATCCCTCTTCTCCTCCAAGGAAAGGTAGGCCACCATCTTATCGTAAAAATGCGGTATCTCTAAAAGCCTTGCGTATTCTTGAGTTTCATCTTTCAAATAGCCGTCCTCTTGATATTGTTGCGTTAAGGCTACTTCTAGACAGTCATTGAGAATGAGTTCTTAAATTATCTCTTCGGAAGCTTCGGTTAGTTTATTTACGTAGAAGACTCTCTCGCTCAAACTCAGGGATTGCTTGTAGTTGTTGACATCAAAATGCATTGTTAGATCCCCTAGATTTAGTTTAATCTTTCCTCCTTTAACATCTATCATTGCTCCAGCGGTAGCTAGGAATGGACGTCCAAGGATGATTGGGTCTCTAGGCTCTTGATATAGCTCAAATACCACAAAATCTGTAGGAATACAACATTCCCCAATTCTTACTAATAAATCAACAATGATACCTACGGGGCGTCTTACGAACTGATCCGCGGAGACTAGTTTAATCCTCATAGGCTTGAAGTTAGTGATTCCCAGTTGTCTAGCCACTGAATATGGCATTAGGTTCACGCTAGATCCAAGGTCACACAAGTATCGCTCGAAGGTGCTTCCTGTAATGTCGCAAGAAAGTACAAAACTACCCGGATCTTCTAGTTTTTGTGTGCCTTCGTCTTGGAGTCGCTTGTTGCACTCTTGAGTGATCATCATTACCCCTTCTTCTAGACTTACGTTGTTGGTTAAGATCCCCTTCATGTACTTCCTCAAAGATGGAATGATCATGCAAGCGTCAATAAAAGGCAATCTCACACTTAGTTGACTTACGAGTTCCTTTAACCTTGCTTGCTCCTTCTCTTTCTTTGGCTTATTCAAAGCATTCGGGAATGACACCTTAGGTTTGTAAGAGGGTGGTTTGGGAGGTGGGATCACGTTGTTTTCAATAAATTCTCTAAAAATTTTGGTTTCTGGTTCTTTCTCCTTTTCTAGCTCGATGACAATCTCTGGTTCTTTCTCCTTTGGTTTTGAAGTCTCGGCTTCCTTTGGCTTTTGAACTTCATCAAGTTTTGTCCCACTTCTTAGAAATATGGCATGTACATGCTGTTTTCTTGGATTAACTTCCGCCTTTCATGGAAGAAATCCTTCCGGTCTCTTCATGGTCTCCGCGACATACGCTACTTGGAATTCGAGGTTTTTTATGTGATAAGAAGCGGCTTCAAATCTGCGGTTGAAATCGTGCCTTAAGTTGTTCATTTGAGAAAACATTTCCTTCTTTGGTCTTTTAAGGTCACGATGAAGTCCTTGAGCTATCGATTCAAGTTGTTCTTCCCATGTCTTTCCTCCCTCGTTTTCTCAAAATCTATGCGAACTTCTTGGCGGTTGATAGTGTTCTCTTCTTATTTCTTGATAGTAGATCGGTTTGGGTTGAGGGTAAGCGTTAGGAGGCTAGTCTTGGTGAGCATAATACTTTTTATTTAGAACATAATCCGAATCTATCACTCTAGCTCCTTGGTATTGTGTTCCAACACAATTTACTTCTCTAAAGTCATCTTCCGGTCAATCTTCCAAGTAAAGTTCACACGGTTCTTGATGAGATACTATCCTAACCTTGCTCGGTTCGTCATGGATTTTTTGATGAGAACTTGGAAAGCCATCTTCACGATATCTTTATAATGAGTAGCTCTAGAGTTTATCGCTTTAACGGTCTCTTCGTAGTTCGGTTGATTGTTGCTCTCACTAGTAGCTAGGTTCTCGATGAATTTCTTCGCTTATTCTTTCACGGGTTTATTCATGAAGTTCCCATTGCTTCCAATATCGAGGAATCGCTTGTACTCTTGGTTAACACCTTGGTAGATACCGTTCCTCAAACTACTCTTGGAAAAACCGTGTTGTAGACAATCGTTGATGTATTCCTTGTAACGCTCCAAGCATTCAGGGTAGGGCTCGATAGGTCCTTGCTGGAAATTCGCAATCTTGGCTCTTAGTATATGCAGCTTTTTCTTGGTAAAGAACTTCTCAAGAAAGATCTTCTTGCATTCTCGCCATGAGGTTATAGATTTAGCCGGTAGAAGTTTCATCCATCGAAGTGCGTTTCTGGTTAAGGAGAAGATGAATAGTCGACATTTGAGGTGATCTACCGGGGCTCTATTTGTGTTAATGATGTTACACAAGTCTTCAAAATAATCGATATGATCCAAAGGGTTTTCTTCGGGAAGTCCACCGAATTGGTCTTGCTTCACAAGTGCTATAACTTGAGGTTTTATTTTGAAGTCCACGTCTTGTGATATTAGATAGAATTGTTTTAGGTCTACGAGGAGCATGGAGGTCTTGTCGGAATCTCCAATGATCTCACGGTCAGTGGCCGGCCCTTCTTCTTCGTCACTTTGTTGTTGAAATTCGTCATCATGACGTCCTGTCTCCAACGGTTGATTGTGAGTCTCGCCATCAATGCATGGCTCAATTTGGTCGGCTTCAGGAGGTTGTAAAGGTTGGGGCAGCTGCTGGTCATGAATCGTAGTAGCCATACTTGCTTCGTTATACTCTTGGAACACTCAAAAACAAAAGAAAAACAAAAATTAAAATTGCAAAATAAAGAAAAACGTTTTAGACTAGATTCTAGTCCGAAACTTGTAGACAAAGAAGAATAGGTCCCCGACAACGGGGCCAAAAAATTGATGGGGTGTAAGTTTTACCCAATTAAACAACTGCAAGTGCACAACAATCACAATAATATAGATGGGATGGAATCCACAAGGACCTAGTTTTGTACTACAAATTTATTAGAATCGAATCAAGTTAAAACAAAATAAAAGTTTGGGGGTTTTGAGGTCACGAAAATAGCAATTTAAATGGATGAAAAATCAGATTAAACAAACGTTAGGCAAATAGGTTCATCGCAGAGATTCATAAATCATTAACAATATATCGAAATTCAGGGAAATTGTTCTAGAACTCAAATCACAAAGGTATAATCATTCCACTTTCGTGGCTCCGACTACTATATTTTAACACCCTAATAGACTCAACTTTCGATGGTTATTACAAAGTGAAAACACACGGAAAGCACAAGATTCAATTGTTCATAATACTCTATAACTAACCTTTCAAATTGTTATAACGCATTACTCATCAAATACAGTTCAAGCAACATATAAGCTTTTGGAGAGTATGTTAAACCCTTGATCTGATGCTAATTGATCAGAAAGCAAACATCATTAAGCTCAAGTAAAGATGAAGAACAATATAGCATCCCTAATTATTTCGACAAAAGTTAACAATTCATGAACTCATTTATTTTCCTATAACCTAACAAAGGGAATTACTCAAGCATGGTGCACAAAACAAAGCAAAGAGAAGGTGAAATCTTGATAAAAAAACTTGAATTAAAGAGTAAAGGTTGAAGGATTCTTTTCTATATCGAGATAAAAAGCGAGATCATCCACCGGAAGCTCTTGAAACTCAAATCTATAGAGAAATCCCCAAAGGGAAGTGGTGGCTGTTTCTCTATGCTAAAAGTGTTTATAATTTCGGCACACCCCAAAACAAAAGACTAAAAACAAGTATATATAGATCTAGGGTCTTGTAGGCTAGGTTACATGGAAACTCCGTCCGAGGTGCGTTTCCCGTTTCGGAAACCGAAACTCTTTGAAACTCCATGAAAACACGTTTCTTAGAAAAAAAAATATTTGGAAACACGTTTCCTTAAAAATTTTAATTTGGAAACTCGAACGGAAACTCGTTTCCTAAAAATCTTAATTTGGAAGCACATTGAAAACATTCGATTCTCTATGGAAATACGCTGAAATTTTTTTTTTCAATGTAATGATTAATTAGTTTCGAAATTTTGAAATATATTTAGAACTTCAATAGGTGAAAGTAAAAACAATTGTGAAAATTTGCCTTTGGAGGTGAAAAACAACAAAATCATCATAATTTTTAATTTTGTTAAGCTATATAATATATTTATGTATATTATTAGTGTTAGTCTAATTCTTTTTAAATATTGTTTCGATGTTGGTTTTTTAGTAATCAGTATATATATATATATGTATTTTATATATATATATATATATATATATATGTTTATATATATGTATGTATGTGTATGCGTTTTCAAAACGTACCCGTTTCCTAATTTTTTCTAAAAATTTATTTCCACGTTTCCAAACGTTTCGTTTCCACGTATCCGTTTCCGTTTCCAGGCAACATAGCTTGTAGGGCTTTGTTTCGGGCAAAAATGTCATTTTGGTCGAACTGCTCTAGGCACCGGTCCAAGGCCCTAGACAAAATCTTGTGCCCGGTGCCTCAGCCCATAAGTGAGTTTTGATGTGTGGCACCGATCCATGGCACCGGACCACGAGTCCGTCTGTCCATTAGAATGTTTGACATATCTTCGGTAATTCGGGTGTATCTTCCTGCTCACAACTCCAAATGAGATAATTCCAATTCCATTAGAAATCTGACTCAAATATCTTGAACATAGTCAAGTTTCATGAGATTCCAAGTTTATTTTTTCCTCCGTCCGTAGCTAAACTTTGGGCTCTTAAATTCTGTCCAACCTGGTAAAATGTGATAACTTGAGAAATCATTGGCTATTACTAAATGTGAAAACGACATGCTCTGGTTCTGGGTGTTTTCCAGTTGTAATACTTGTTGTAGACCACAATACGCCTCTTTAAGCTCTTTTTGCTCATTTTTGACGTTTTTCCCTGTTAAGACTTTAAAACTACAAATACGAGGAAAACCACCTCTTTTGGTGTAAAAGCTTATTAAAATACTTATAAAATGCACTGAAATAGATAATAAAATAGGTAAAATATATTGTATATCACCTCTCAAACGCATTTTTTATCTCTGAAAAATGAGGGCTTCTCGACAAAAGAGATTATATATGAGGCCCTAGTGTTCAAAACCTTTTAACCGGGTCAAACCGAAATTAAAAAAAAATCCAAACCGAAACGACCCAAAATAACTAGTGTCGATCGACGCCGCCGAAATTCTACAGTTCCGGTTTGCAGTCGTTACAATTCTCCCCCACTAACAATGGATCCGTCTTCAAATCCTAACAAACTGGTCACTAAGATCCCAAACTCAGAACTCACTGCAGTACCACTCGGGATTACCCACCCAAAATTGGAGGTCTACATCAAGTCTCATGCTCATGTCACGTCTAGACATTGATTACTCGTACTCATTGCGACACCTCCACACTCTCAAGAACACATCCCTTGAGCTAAACAATGCCGCTACCACTCCACTCTCGGGACGTCTACCTCAAGCTCCGGTTACATAGGGAAAAATACTTCCCTTAGAGTAATCAATTCATACGCGTACGAACACCTTTTGACCAGAAATGCCTCTCGCGATACAAATTTGCCGCTCCATACTCTGAATTACCAACTCTACTTTGACCAAACACCCGACCATCACATCTAACACTTCCCGAGATCCTCTCATGACCTTCCCTGTTCACCTCTTATCACATGTTTTCATGCACGTTACATACATTTATTACTCTTAACTCTTCACCGTACTATCTCTCTCGCATGAACGCATCCTTGAGCTCACAATAAACTAGGAAATACTCATCCCTCTGGAGAAATCCTCATCTCCCAACGAGCTATTCAGAGACACCACAACCCCTAGAGTAATAAATTCTAAACAACTATAAACATGAATGACTAGAATGATATTCCACCACTAGGAATAACATCTCAACATGACCAAACACAAGTCACCTCCAACGACTCCGACATACCGAGTGTCCACATAGAGTCCCTCGACTACCTCAACATCGTCTACCATAGACCAACTTCTGACCCAACTCGGTCTACACCACTCGAGCTCAACTCGAATACCTCAAACTCGTCGACAATAGACCAAATCCATACCCAACCCGGTCCGCACCTCCCGAGATCACCACTCGAATCTCTCAAACTCATCTACCAAAGACCAAAAACTATTGACCAAACCCGACCAGCACCACTCGATATCATCTCTCCTGATCCCTTAGGCCAACCTCATGTCTCATGCTTATAACCACGCTCAGACATTAATTACTCTTAACTCATCTCCTTTGAGCTATCGGTATACAGATAAATACTCATCCCCTCGAGAGAAATCCTTATCTCTTAACACTTATACTAGGAAATACTCATCCCAAATAAGTATACAGGGAAATCCTCATCTCCCACTACTTATACTTAAAAATCCTCATCCCAAATAAGTATACAGGGAAATCCTCATCTCTCTGGAGAAGTCCTCATCTCCTAATGAGTTATCCGGGGAAATCCTCATCCCCTAGAGTAATAAATTCTAAAATGTTTTTAAACATCTACTGACTAGAATCGCCTCAGGTGGTTCCAAACATGATATTCCCCATCCCGGAATATCATCGCATCATGACCAATCCTCATGTCAACTCGAACAACCCAATCGCACGGGGTGTTCCACTAGAGTCTTTCAAAAAATTGACAGTTCTAAATCCTCACAAAACTTCTATTTTTTGACTCTCTACAAAACTCGACACCAAACTCCACAACGCGACTACACAAATATCCCAACAACAGTTTATCAAACCGGCAAGTACCAATAGAGATCCTCACCTGATCTCAGAAGCTCACCTCTAATCCCATATTTATACGCACGTTCCTAGACATTCCTTATTATACCCCCTCACTCTCAGGAACAAATTTTTTGAGCTTAGGCATCCAGGGAAACTACCGTCCCCTCAAAAGAACCACCATCTCTCAGTACTTATACTGGAAACCACCATCTCAAATAAGTACACTGGAAAACCACCGTCCCCTAGAGAGAACTACCGTCTCTCAATACTTACACTGGAAACCACCGTCCCAAGTAAGTACACATAAGAACCACAGTCTCCAAAATAATGAGTTACTTGCAATAAATTTTAGAACGGTTATAACATCTAAGATTAGACCTGCCTCACGTGTTCCACACTCGATATTCCCTCAGCCAGAATATCAACACAACAAGAATCACACATATTATAACACAGAAAAATATAAGGAGCTTCATCTTATAAATCTCAAAAATGCATAATCGTTTCGATACCAAACGAAAATACAAAATCAAAAAACTCCTTAGCAAAAGCTAATCTCCAAAACTGGAAACATAAAATAAACACAGCTCAATCCCTAATCTGCTCTCTCAGATCATCATCGATCAATGCTGCAGCCTCAACCAACTCTGCCCTCGAGGCGAACATGGAAACTCTGCACGGCATCCTCAGCCCAAATTTAAGTCCTACCACAAACTTCTTCATTTGGGGCCCTCTCCTTATCCATGCCTCTACCCGCATAGACCACTAGCCAGCTGACTGCATCATACTCACGTACTGACCAGTCTCCCTGATCTAGTTTCCCCAACAACACCTCCAACCGATCCACTACCTCTTGAGAAAAATACTTGGCATTAAACTCAACAAAAATCTCCCCAAGTTTACTCTGTCCACCTTCTCCTTGTCTCAATGCCCTCCCACCAGAGACGTGCATCACCATCCAAGAAATATACCGCCAGGTCCACCTGATACTCATCAGGACACCTGATACTCATCAGGACACCTGATAGAGCGAAACTTATGCTTTATCCTTAACCTCCTCTCATTGGCTTCCTCATGCCCCCTGCGCCCAAGAAGGACAAAGAGACGATGATCACCATCTGGTTCCACATCGCAAGATAACCTGGCTGCTCCACCGCTACTAGAGTCACTGCTGTAACCTGCTTTGATACCGCACCTGCACTCGGTAACCACTCCAAAATCAAGGCTAACATCTTCGACAAACGATTATCTGGATCATGGGCTCCACCAGAAGCAGCACCCCCACCTGGGCATCCTGCAACCCCAGCTGCTCCAGCACCACCACCAGCACCGGCAGCACTAACAGTCACACTAACACTACCCTCTGATCCCTCCTGATACATCGGCGAATCAGCCACCTGCTCTAGTGACACACTCTCTACCACCCACTCGAAGGACTCACTCACACGTCCCCGACCACATCCTCGACCACATTGGGCATGACCCCGAGCTCTATCTTGACCTCGACCTCGACCTCTCGGAACTCTAGCCATCACATACTGCACTTCTCAAAAGTACAAACTAAGATGCTAGAATTCAAAAACAGAAGTCAAACAACACTTATCGTGGAATCTCATTGAAGGCTCGAAGAGGATGATCTAAGACTCCAACTCACCGAATAGACTAACTACTCGTAATAAATTCAAACAACATTCTCAAATCAACCATTCACTAACCACCCTAAAACCGTAAGGGCTCTGATACCAAAATGAAACAACCAAATTTTTTATATTATTATTAATTCTCAAGTAATGCACATAAAACATTAAACAAGCGGAGGACAATAAACCATTCATTCAACATTACTAGAACAATTATTGAATCACTAACAACTAACCAGCAAACCTAAACAACGATTCTAAATCAAACACATAACACCGAGTCCCTAGATCATCCTTTCCTTCATAGCCATGATTCCACAATCAAATCTAATACATGCAACACATGGAAATACGAGTTGCGTGAGTATTATCACAAATACTCAGTGAGCCGGTCATACCACCTACGGCGTATCACTCAGGTATAAGAAATTACAATTATCACACCAACGATTAACCATACGAATAATCAACACATTTCACAAAACACAAATATGGTGTCGATCAACACCCAGCACTGGTTTCGATCAACACCTCAATAACTCTGGTGTCGATTGACACAACCACTAGGTTTTGATCGACACCTTAAAGCAAACGCAAAACATAAAATAACTGGTGTCGATCAACACAACCACATAATCGAGCTTATCCTCTCATGGCTCAATCCCTGGTTTATCAAGCGATCCATGCAACTAAAAACACATCACGATAGCAACAACACAAACATCACAGAGATAACACCATATCTGAACACAAATCGTCTTCCAGGTCACCACATAAAACAATCTTACTCCTTAGCCCATAAACCATGTCGTGCACTCACCTTGGCAAATCGGAGAAGGAAAGGATATGAACACGAGATCAGTGACTCGGACCCTCTAACACCTAGAACTCACAACACTGATGAACGCTTCCTCTAACACCTAGAACTCACAACTAGGGTTTTCCCCAAACCCAAATCAGATTACCAGAATAATCAAAATTTCACAATTTCATAATTCCGGTTCGCGGTCGTTACATGCACCATGCCCGGATAAGCATCCTTAACACTCTCCCAGTTATCAAGAAAAGTCTTGAACACCTCATGCATGTCAAGATCAGGTGCACCCTCTCCATCTTTAGGTGCAACCTCTTCAGCTCTTGCTTCTCCAGAAGCAAGACCAAGACCATTCACTCCAGATTCACTTTTTAAGGCAGATTCAACTTTCAAGGTAGCTCCTTCATTCACTCCAGATTCACTTATCAAGACAGAATCAACTTTTAAGGTAGGAGCAGTAGATTCAGCTTTCAAGGCATGATAATTTTTCTCTCCAGCTTCTGCTTCTCCAGAAGCAAGATGAGGACCATTCAAAACCGTAAGAGATTTGGCAGATTCAGCTTTCAAGGAAGGAGCAGCAGATTCAACTTTCAAGGCAGGACTATTTTTCTCTCCAGACTCTGCCTCTCCAAAAGCAAGACGAGGATCATTCAAAACCGTAAGAGATTTGGCATATTCAGCTTTCAAGGCTTTCTCTCCTGCTTGAGATTCTCCAGAATCAGGATCATTTTTCAAGGTAGGCTTCTTGGGTTGAGGAACACAAAAGTTGTGTTTTGATTTTTACAATTTCAATTTTTTTTTCTATATGTTTTGTATTGTCAATGTTTCATGTTATTTTTAATTATGGTATTGGGTTAGATTATGTGTGTTGATACTTGGTTAGGTTATGTAAGTATTAGTTATGTGGCATTGGGATCGTAAGATATAAAGCAATCAAGTGATTAGTTTATGTGGACACGATGAAGAATTGTTAAAAACATCACAAACATGATTAACGTGATTCGCGGCAATGACGACTAAACTTACACAGAGGCAATGGAGATATGGCTTTCAACTCGATGAAAAACTACACAATTATGTTACTCTGATTTTTTTCGATACTACGGTATAAGTTTGATTATCTTGTTTAAGTTCTCATAACCATAGACACAAAATTACATTCATTATATGAAAGTTTGATTTGAGTACAATTTTACATTCAAGTCAAAAAAGAAAGATATGATTAGTTTGCTTTGTCTCCAAATTATTTTCTTTGTACAAAACAAACACATAGCATCTGAGAATGTGATGTAGAGAAAATAAAAGATTGTGGTAATTATGTTTATGTTTTCATGCTTAAATATAACATCTTTGTACTCATGCTTATGTTTTATTGAACTAAAATATGGATAATTTTGTATAAGTTTCATGACACATTTCCATTGTACTCAAATGATTCTATATATATATCCAAATATAATTTTAAACTATCAAGGTTTGTATAAATCCAGCAGGATATTTGATATATCATGGTTTTTATGATTTTTAACCATGATATGAGTCCGTTTATCTAGAGTCTTTTTGATATTTTTTGAGTCTTTGATGTTATTATTAGGTACATGGACGTTTGAAGCACAATTGCTGTTTATTGGAACATTTTGGAGCGTTGCGGAACGAGCTGTCAAAGTTGCAAGTTCGGAGTCAATATTTAGAATGTATGCCGATCGACAGGAAGAGTCTGATGCTCGACACGAATAAATTAGGATTGTCGATCGACGAAGATATGGTGTCGCTAGAGAGACGAAAATTCGAATTTGGAAGATTTCCGTTTTTGCCCCAGAAAGTTCCAGATGTTTGCAATTTTGCCCTAGTCAGTTTTTTAATTAATCTGAATTCGCAACGACAGTTGGCTTTCTAGAGTTTAGACATAGATGATATTTGCAACGAAAGTAGATCTATTTTACATTATTTTTGAGTTCTAGAATTGCACTTCATTAATATCCCAATAGTAAGTTTATTCTTCAATTCGTAATCATTCCTGCGAATTTTCTAAGACCTAGTGTTTGTCTTTTATTGAATTTAAAGTTTATCAACCATCACTGTTTACTGTTGCTGCAGTTTCTTTATTTTACATCATAACTGCTTAGCATTATTTGAACATTCAAATCTATTGCGTTAACTGATTCTCTGTGGATTCGATACCCTAAGTACTGCACGCGATCTCTGAATTTGAGAGAGTCGCTCTAGGGAAATTTGAGCATGTCAATATTGCTAACATGTAATTTGTGGAGAATTTTCTAAGTTATTTTCTCTAAGACGAAGATGCTGTTATCTTGATTGTATCTTCAGAAAGAGATTTTTCATAAGCTGTGCAGGATTTAGTTGGGGAATCTTCATAACCACACTTCCGCGTGGCCAGATCAGATGTATGTGTGGTAGCTTGGATTTGGAAGACCATGCAAAATGGTGGACAATTTTTTCGTGGCTAAATTTTGGAATAAAAACATATCCATGTTCTTTGGGTTTTTAATCTTGATATATATATTAACTTCAATTCAATTTTCTATGCTCTTCAATTTTATATCCATATGATCTTTCGAGATCATTGGTATTCTAGAAGAAAGTTGGAGAACCTATAGAATTTATTTCCGTGTGAAACTAATATACAACTGTCCAAAATCTTAGTGATTTCTCTTTTGTTTTGATCATCGAATTCAAACTTATTAAAATAATGTACGCATTCATGATATATATTACATATAGAGCAATTTCTTTGATTAAGTGAAACAAATTTCTAGCAAAAGTTTAACCGTTGATTAAGAACCAAAAACTTGAGATAAGAAACATGTAACAAACACTAATCCTCTCGGACAGGAATCAAATCCCTAGTACTATTATTTTTCACTTGTGGAAATAAGCCCCAATTCTGAGAAAAGTTGTCCAAACTACTATCTTTCACTCGTGGAAACAAAGAAATAACGTGTTTGACAATTCGCAGTTAATCCCTTTACCAAACATCTCCAAAAATAATTATCGTTAGATTCATAACACTACCAATGCAACTAGGCAAATAAAGTCTCCTCTAAATTCGTTAACTAATATCCGCAACTAACCTTAGGTCATACCCAAATTTATCATAACGTTTTATGCTTTTTTGCCAAAGTTATTTTTGTTGTAGATCTCACAAATAAGTAATACCTAAAGAACTTCATTTACTATGATATTATTATTTATATTCCTAGCGAAATAAAACACGCTTCATTTATTCGTTAAATATGTACAATGACATTTTTAGATATAATGAGAAAAATGGTTGAATATGATTCATATTTTAATGGTTTATATTCAAAATAACACCGAATTAATAAGTTCATAATTCCCAAAATATGTAGCGATAGAAATAATAAACATTTATTATTACTTTTCGGTGTTCATTGTATATTATTTTTATTATTTGGTCGACAGTGTTCATTATATCAAGAAAAGATATTCAGAACCGGTTTACAAATATATATATAAAATCTTTGTAGAGAATTCCCTTTTATCTTTTTCCTCCTCCTTCTCACTAGAAAAACAAAGAAGAAAAAAGTGTTTAACCCGGTGTTCGGCTTGCGGACACTGTGGTTTTGTAAATGTCTAGCTAGTTTTTAGTAGTATTTTTCCGATCTTTTCGGATCTATGTTCGGCTCGTCCGATTTTGTTTGCGGCTTGTCCGGATTTAAGGGCAATTAGTTGATGGTTGTTGTTTGTAGATCATTTCTTGGTTTGATTTTGATTCTTCTGGTTGTATCTTGGGTCGGTTCCAACTTCACTGATGCATGAGTCTCCTTTACCGGAGTATCAATCTTCATCTCCCATGAATGGGCCTCATAAGGTTTAGATGAAGTATCTCTATGGGAATGAGAGTTATGGGTTGGATTTTCCGGCAGAGATTGAAGCAAATTAGTTGGAGGATTTGTTTGTTTTCCTCTAAGTTTTGTCTTTAACTCTGTTTTGGGACTTCTGGCTTTAAATTACGGTGGTTTTGGTCTCCGGTCAGGGTCAATCGGATGCTAAGGGGGAATTGGTCTAAAGAGTGATTTTTCTGTTGCATCTATATAATGGAAGAGATTTGAAGCTTTGCTCCCATAGAAGTTCTGGACATTTTTCCTTTGAAGACGGCGGTGGCTTCAGGTGATGCATGCCGGAATCTCTTGCAAGATGCCACGTGGGTCAAGGTGGAGTAATTAGCAAGCACGTGTACTTAAGAGATAAAGACAATGTTTTGTGTTTGATTTTTAGACCCATTAATGTAATCACTCTTGCTTTAATGAAAAACTAGATTTGGACCCGCTTTTGTCAAACATTATAAATTTTAGTTTATTTATTTGTATATTTTGATTTACATAAATTACATAGGACAAATACACAAATTGAGAAAATAATTTCAAATCCTATGTTAAATGTTAAATAAATCTTGTATGTGACTTATTTAGTTTAAAATATCAAAATAAAATTGCTCCTCCGATTTGTGTGTAATGTTTAAATCATTTATATACACTCAAGTTAATAATATTTACATGTATTTTGACAAAAATATGACTAAGTAATCAACATTTAAATTTTATTTTAAGTTTATTGAGTTGGTTCACACATACCAATCGATCTTTTTATCTTTAAACGTACAACTATAAAATTGTAATAGTACCAAAAAAAAAAAATTTGCAAATCATTATCTATTTATCTTTGATCGACAAATCAATTTTTTCTTTCTAATTTTTTAAAATTAATAGGAAACGTAGATATTTTGTATAATTAATGACCACAATATTCATTAGCTTCTATATACAATTAGTGGATTCCGTAGGATGTGTATACTAAGATTTTATAATTTTTTTTAAAAAAATTTGCGGTGAATATTAATAGTTTAAGAAATATATTTTCATAATGTTGTAGTAAAGTCAATAAGAAATTTTAGGAATGTTAATTTGTTTTGCCATAAATGTTTATATGTTTAGAATAAAAATATTTTAGTAGAATGCTAATTAATCCCTAAAACTCTCTTTGAGTGACACATAGGATTAGTTTCTCGTAAAAGCCTCTTTGAACAATACCTAGGATTTTGAACTTTTAGTATCTCCTCAATTAATATATATAGGATGTAGAAAAAAAAATTACAAATATGTGGAAGCTAGATTCCGCACTAAGAATTTATATGTGAATTCGGAAAATAAACTTTAGTCCAAAGAAATGTCTATTGATCTAACTAAGATCGAGACCAAAATAACAGAAAATAGATTTATATTGATATTCGATCAAGTATAAAAAAAACTTTAGCTGAAGACAAGTGTTTGGTGAGCTAAAGTGTGATTGAGTGTGTACGTATGAGAAAAGTTAGCCAATTCGGCTCTAAAACTAGTTATTTTTACTCCTCCGAGCTGAACGGTTCAGCTCCACAAATCCCTCCTCGTCGCCGGAGATCTCAGGCAAGTTCTGATTCGTCTTCCGGAAATATCAGGATCTCTTCATTAACATGTATTGTCATTTTAAAGTATCTTCTCACATAATTGGAGTAATTGTAAGTTTCACCCTTAACACCAACCACATACAGATTAAAAAACCATCCCATCAAATAAGTGGAAGATTCATTAAACTGTGAAACGTATAGATTCATTAAGTATAGGCCGAAATGGTAACCTCAAAATTGCAAGCATAGAACAATATTTTTTAGTCTTTAGACATAAGTTTATATATCCGAAATCGTAATTGTAACATCCCGAAACTAAAATTTGGCATTTTGGTAGGGGTGTCGATCGACACAGGGGGTGGTGTCGATCGACACCAAGTTCTGGGTTGTATTCCGGTTTGATTTTAATCGTCCGGTTTCGCTCGGTTTAGGGAATCGAACCCTAGGGATCACCTATATAAACTCTCTCTGTTTGTGGCCGTCGAGTTTAGGCAGAGAAAACAGAGATTGAGTGAGGGAATTCGTGTTCTTGTGGATTGTTGCAAAGAAATCCATAGGAAACGTTTTCGAAGAGTTTTACAGGCGTAGGATTCACCCGTTCTTCGTAGTTTTGTGAAGAATCCCTCGTGTCAGTGAGTCCTCGTGGTGAGAAGGTCTGATATCGTGATTCACAGCTGTCTCATCGTTATCTCGATCCTTTTCGATTCTAGGCAAAGGTGAGTGCATTATCGTGGTTATGGGAATAGTATGTTAGGTTATCGATTGTGTGAATCGTGTTGCATTCGTATGGTTTGGATTGTTGTTTCTGTGATTTTTGTGTGTGATTAATCATGAATGGTCTTGTGAGATGAAACAGAATCGAGTTATGTAAGGATTTAACTCAATTTAGGTTTTTGCGACGAGTATCGATCGACACCTAGTGGTAGTGTCGATCGACACCCACTTTTATGTCACAATAATTTTGTGTTGTGTTAGCTGTGTCGATCGACACCATGGTAGTGTGTCGATCGACACCGGTTATGAAAAGCGTGTTTTCGGATTGCAGTGTCGATCGACACTAAGTGGGTGTGTCGATCGACACCACTGGTTAAAATGCGGATTTCTGGTTTGTTGTTTATTGTTGATTGATCACGTAGTTATTGGCATTCTATATCCCTTATTATGTAACCGGTAGACGGGATGACCGCTTCACTGAGTATTTGTGATAATACTTATGCAACTCTTATTTCTATGTGTTGCAGGTAAAAGAAATGTGTAATCGCAGAATCATGGCACTAGGAAGAGGATGATAGGATGTCTACTTGCTATTGCATTTTAGTAGAACCTCTTAGGTTGCTAGAATTGTTGTTTCATTGGAATTATGAAGTTGATCGTTTGCTGAATTTATGGAACATATGAATCTATTATTGGTTTATTGGATTTTATTGTTTTGTTGGATTTAAATGAGTTATTGATTTCCGCAGTAGAATTGTTAGATTTTTTTAAAAAAGCCTGGTTGTTTCATTTTGGTATCAGAGCCTAGACGTTTTTAAGACAATGTAATGGGATGTCTGAGACTATGTGTTTAATTGATTATGTGTTGTTAATCAGTTAATAGTCTTAGAATCATCCTCTTTGGCCTTTAAAGAGATTTCGCGGTAAGTATTTATGTTTGTTAGTGACTTCTATCCTCGGTAGTTTTAGTATCCTTTTCTGTGTTTGTGGGAAATGCAGAGTGATGGATACTAGAGCTAGTGATCTTGGGGTCAGGGGCGCATGTTTGAGTCATCCAGTGGCATGACTGTGAGTCTACGCAGGCGTCAGAGTCCCAGACATATCATGCAGGATCTATGAATGAGACCAGCGAGAGTGCTAGTGTGGGTGCTGTAGGTGCCGGGTTAGCTGGTGGTGGAGTGGGCCCAGGTGTGGGTGCTGCTCCAGCTCAGTATCGTTTGGATCGTCTTGAGGGTTTGCTGACGCAGATACTGAAGCGGTTGCCGGCAGTGGCTCCGGTGCAGGCTTTAGTGCAGCCGAGGGCTGTAGTGTCTGAGAAGCATTCGACTTATCAGGTGAGGATGAGGCGGATGCAGGTTTTGAGTTCAGGATTGTTCTCAGGCGGAGTGAGACTTGAGGAAGCCGAGGAGTGGGTGATGAGGGAGGAGCGTGTTTCTCATTCGAGCAGAGTCTCTGTGGGGGATTCGGCGGCAGCAGTGGTTGTTCTGCCAGTGATTGATCCAGTTGTTCAGCGGAGGAGGCAGTAGCGAAATGAGGTTCCTAGCCAGGCCGACAAGCTTGCGCAAGGGCAAAAGAGGAAGAGGAAAGGTACTTCCAAGCTAAAATCAAATGATCGTAGTTGCTTCGGGTACGGGAGCAGGGAGCACCGTGTGGTGGGCTATCCTGTGAGAGTAGAGTTTCAGGAGGCTCAAGTTTTTTTTCACTGCGGGAAGCAAGGTCATATCAAGCCCGAGTGTCCCTAGTTGCCGCGGTATGCAGAAGCAGGGGTCAAGGAGGATCTGAGGGAGCGCAGATCGAGGATTGAGCTGCGTTTCCTTTATCTCAGATGTGTTCCTTGTATTTTTCAGTTTCAGGATTTTTGGCTTTGGCTATTATGTTTTGGATTTCGTATTTTTGTTTGGTGTTGTAACGATTCTACGTTTTGCAAATTTATAAGATGGAGTTTCCTTATTTATTTTCTGTGTTTAAAAAGATATGTAGTTCTTATTATTGTTGATATTTCAGAGTAGGAAATATCATGTCTTAGACCATATGAGGTAGATCTAGTCAATAGGTGCTTAGAAGCGTTTAAGAATTGATTACTCTAGGCCCTAGGGGCTGCGATCCCGAATCACTCATGATTTTCAGAGATGTGAGTTCTCTTGTATACTTATTTGGGATGTGAGTTCTCAGAATAAGTAGCGAGTGATGTGAGTTCTCTTGTGGGGATGTGAGTTCCCAGATACCGTTGGCTCGAAGGATGCATTCTGAGAGTGCGAGCGGTATGAGTTCCTGACAGGTCCTAGGATGCGTCCTATGGGTGTCAGGAAGGGAAATGAGTTAAGAGTAATTAATATCTGAAAACATAAGTAAGCATGAGACGGGATGTAGGCCTTGGAAATCGGGAGTTAATCTCGGATTTGTGTTGACTGGGTTAGGTCACACTGATGGTCTTAGTTGGCAGTTGTGTTGGGAATATCAAGTTTAGACCACTTGAGGCAAATCTAGGCGCTGATGTTTATAGGTGTTTTAGAATTTATTACGAATAACTCATTATCTGGAACGGTGGTTTTTCTAGAGTATTTATCAAGGATGCTGTTTTCCTTAGATATCAGGTGCTTGTCGGATTCGTTCCTACGAGTGTGTATGGTGTATGGGTGAGTTAAACGTAATATGTGTCTGGAAACATGCGTATAAACATTGGATTAGATGAGAGCCTCTGAGATCAGGTGAGGATCTCTTGTGGTACTGGCCTAGTGTGGTCAGGATTTGGTCTATGGTAGACGGTTTTTGAGAATCGAGTGGAGATCTCGAGTGTTGTGGACCAGGTTATGGTCAGGGGTTGGTCTTCGATAGACAAGTTTGCGGGCGTCGAGCCTAGAATTGGTATTGCGTTGGGAACTCATTTCAAACGACCCTGGTAGCGTCTTTGGGCGTGCATGTTCTTGTTTGGTTATTGTGCGATCGATCGATCCAATTCTGGGTCTACGGTTGGTGGTGCATGTTCTTGTTTGAATGTTGCGTGATCAATCAGGCACACCTAGTCCGGATTAGGACACATTGCATTGGAGATGTTCTAGGCGGATCTAGGCGGGTAGTGGACAGTATTGTATTGTACTTGGGTATGAGTATTCACCCAACCAACATTTTTTTTAATAAATAACCCGAATTAAACATTCCCATAGATGCAAATTCTCTATGGCTATTTCTAACAGTTGCGAAAGTTCTCATAAAAATAAACCAATAAAAATATTAAACCAATTATCCAAACAATTCAATTCCATAAATCAAATATTCTAAAGAAAACACTAGCAACCTAAACACCAAGTTCACTAGATAAACTAAACAACCTAAACATCCCTATCATCCTCTTCACCGGCCTTGATTCCGCGATCATGCATTTATGTTACCTGCAACACATGGTAATAAGAGTTGCGTAAGTATTTAATAAATACTTAGTGAGTCGGTCTTCCTGCAACAGGCTAAATACGCATAAACCAACAATCAGGCAACAATTAATTTAAAACGTTTTAACAATAGAATTAACGGGTATCGATCGACACCACTACTCGGTGTCGATCGATGCTCGATCCACATTGGTGTCGATCGACACAACCTTTAGGTGTCGATCAACACCCTGTTCTTCACACGAGGAACAAATTTGAACTCGAACACAGAACTCAACATTCATAAAAAATCAACGATTCAGCACTCAAAACACATAAAAATAATCGTGAATCAATCACTAAAATCCTAAATCAATCATTTCCATAATTACCGGTCTATACGAGCCTACGGTTGTGCACTCACCTCGGTTTCGGATCAAAAATGACGAAAACCTGATGAACGACGACGAACGACGGAATCAGACTTGCAACCGCACCAAAAATTCTTATTTCCGATACACCACCGAGAGAAAATGAGCCTCAAGTCCTCGACGATGAGAAACCAGAACAATGGAGCCACGAATCAATCAACCGCACAATTCTCTCTTTTCTCCTCTCTCTCACGATCAAAACCTCCTCTTCTGCTGAAAAACGCAACTCCTCTATATAAACATGAGCCTAGGGCTTCAACCCTAACCGACGCACAAAACCGGATAACTTAACTTTAAACCAAACCGAAATCTGAACATGGTATCGATCGACAATAACACCTTGTGTCAATCGACACCCTCTTCTAAAATCAACATTTTGGTTTTGGGATGTTACACCGTACTTCATAAAGGGAGGAGAAATTCCTTGCGTACTTGTTTAGAATGAGTTTTGTGAGACTGAAGAGTATATTGATGAGTACACCTATGTTGGCGTTGCCCGAGCTGGGTAAGCTTTATGCGGTGTACACTGTGGTTTCAAGAATTGGTTCAGACTACTTGAGGCAGTTTTAATCTTGTGGTTTATTGGTGTTTGGAATTTATTTCTCTAGAGGGAGATGTGTTCTCTCGTTTGGGGACAGTGGTCCCAAACTTACTTATTTGGGAATTGTGTTTCCCACACTAAGTAGGGGGAGATGTGTTCTCTCGTGTGGGGACAGTGGTCCCAGACTTACTTATTTGGGAATTATGTTTCCCAGTATAAGTAGGGGGATATGTGTTCTCTCGTGTGGGGATGGTGGTCCTAGACTTACTTATTTGGGAATTGTGTTTCCCAGTATAAGTACGGGGATATGTGTTCTCTCGTGTGGGGATGTGTTCCCCAGATATCGTTGGCTCGGGGGATGCGCCCCGAGAGTACGAGCGGTATGTTTCCTGATAGCTCATAGGATCCGTCCGACGAGTATCACGGTGTAAAATGAATTAAGGGCAATAGATGTCTGTAACGGCTGAATAAACATAGGATTAGTGATGTTCTTTGAGGGTCATGAATGGGTCTTAAGAAAGGTCGTTGTATTGCCAAGTGTGCAGTTGGAGCAAGGAGGATATGCTGGAGTTTGATTAGCAAGGTATTATCAGGAGGTAATTCTGGTCTTCAGGTGCTTGTACACGTGAGAGTTGATTACTCTATAGGAAGTGTTTTTCCTATATATAACAAGGGAGACGTCCTGAGAGTGGGGTGACATCGTTATCATTACCTCAAAGGAGACGTCCTGAGAGTGTGATAATGTCGGTAAAAGTATGAGTAATCAAAGTCCAATCGTGGCATAAGTATAAGGCAGAATATCAACCTTAGGGTTTGGGTGTGTAAACCTGGTAATATCGGCTAACGGACCGCGGCATGCGATAAGTGACAGCTAGTGAAAGTGATCAGTTCCGAGTGGATGGTGGCTGAGTTACCCATCCCATAGTGGAAACGGATTATGGTTTAGATAGATTTCGGTGTATAATTACCTAACTCGCAGAGGTTGGATGTTATCCGGGTAATGGCGAGTCGTCCGATTAAGTAAGCACTTTTTCTGGCCATTAAGGAGACCGATGGGGTAGCGGTTTTGGCTATGAGGTATGTTTGAGAATGAAGTGATCATCTGATGGATCACTAGTGATTGGTCGAGTTGTTTTAAATAGCAATTATTCAGGCGATTATCGGGATGGCTCACTACGAGGCTTGGTATGAGAGGCAGTGTGAGTCACCTATATGTTGAACCCAAGTGGGGGAGAGGAACATGGTGGGTGCAGGTTAGTGCAGGAAACGACGGAAAGTATCCGTGTTTTTTTTTTTAAGATGAACAAGGGGGAGGCTCCAGATCGGCATCGGAGTTATGCTGATAAGGTTAGATCAAAGTTGGAGGTTGAGGTGGGAGATCGCGTGTATCTCAAGGTATCAATGTTGGGGAAGTGCATGTGTACTTTGGAAAAGTTATTGGCTATGATTTTCTGAGATCTTTGGCCAGTTTTGTCTGTGTCGGCGAGGCCTTTGAGGATTTTCGAGAGGAGAATTAAGGTGATGCGTCAAAGGAAGTTGCATAGTTAAAAGCATTGTGGGTTTATGTTGTTTTAGAAATGGAGTTTTGGAAACCTGAGAAAGTATAGAGTTGAAGTTCGGGTAGTATTTTGGCAGGGAGGTCGCAAATCGAGCTTCACATCCTTGTGGTTCCAGTTTGGTTGTGTTAACGTGGCGCTGGGTTGTCTGTCGGTTTGTATATTCTCGTTCTATGGTAGCGACTATACATTTTTGAGATTTATAAGATGGGGTTCCTTATATTTTTGTGAGTTGACATGTGTGTTCTCAATTTTTGGTTGGGTGCACCAGTTGTTTGACCTTTGTGATGATATTTCGGGTGGGGAATATCGTGTTTAGGCCACAAGAAGTAATCCTAGTCGGGAGATGCTTATGAGCGTCTAAGAATTTATCACTCTAGGGGTGTGTTTTCCCTAAATAACTCACTGTGGAGATTGTGTTCTCTTGTATACATTTGGAGATTGTGTTCTCCAGTATACTGTTTGGGATGGTTTTCCCGTGTATGTGTGTTGGGAGAATGGTCCCTGTGTTACCGATTGCTCAAAGGATTTTGTTCCTATGAGTGAGAGGGGTGTAAAATGAGTTAAGAGTAATCAATGTCTGGAGACATGATCATATGCATGAGACTGAATTTGAGCCTCTGGGATCATGGTGTTGGTCTCGAGTTGTGTTGGCTGGTGGGCCAGGAGTTTATGGTCTATGTTGGACGGTTTCGCGGGATTTGGAGTTCGAGTATGGTGAGCTCGAGTAATACTAGCCGGGTTGGGTCAGGATTGTCGGTCCGTGATTGAATTTTTGTGCGGGATTCGAGGTCGAATCCAGTGTTAATGGGAGAGAGTTGTAACATCTCGAAACCAAAATTTGGTATTTAGGTAGGGTTGTCGATCGACACCAAGTTCTGGGTTGTGTTCCGGTTTGATTTTAATTGCCCGGTTTGGCTCGGTTTAGGGAATTAAACCCTAGGGCTCACCTAGATAAACTCTCTCTGTTCGTGGCCGTCGAGTTTAAGCAGAGAAAACAGAAATCCATAGAAACGTTTTCGGAGAGTTTTAGAGGCGTAGGATTCACCCATTCTTCGTAGTTTCCTGGAGAATCCCCCGTGTCAGTGAGTTCTCGTGTTGAGTAGGTTTGATTTCGTGATTCACCGCTGTCTCATCGTTGTCTCGATCCTTTTCGATTCTAGGCAAAGGTGAGTGCATGATCGTGGTTATGGGAATAGTATGTTAGGTTATCGATTGTGTGAATAGTGTTGCATTCGTATGGTTTGGATTGTTGTTTCTGTGATGTTTGTGTGTGATTAATCATGAATGGTCTCGTGAGATGAAACGGAATCGAGTCGTGTGAGGATTTGACTAGATTTAGGTTTCTGCGAGGAATGTCGATCGACACCCACTTTTATGTCGCGTTAATTTTGTGTTGTGTTAGGTGTGTCGATCGACACCATGGTAGTGTGTCGATCGACACCTGGTTGTGATAGTATGTTTTCGGATTGTACTAAGGGGGTGTGTCGATCGACACTAAGGGGGTGTGTCGATCGATACTACTGGTTAAAATGTTGATTTCTGGTTTGTTGTTTATTGTTGATTGATCGCGTAGTAATTGGCATTCTTTATCCCTTATTATGTAACCGGTAGACGGGAGGACCGCTTCACTGAGTATTTGTCATAATACTCACGCAACTCTTATTTCCATGTGTTGCATATAAATGAAAAGTGTGATCGCGGAATTATGACAGTAGGAAGAGGATGATAGGATGTTTATTTGTTATTGCATTTTAGTAGAACCTGTTAGGTTGCTAGAAATGTTGTTTCATTGGAATTCTTAAGTTGATCGTTTGCTGAATTTATGTAATTTATGGATTTATTATTGGTTTATTGGATTTGATTGTTTTGTTGGATTTAAATGAGTTATTGATTTCCGCAGTAGAATTGTTTGGTTTTAAAAAAAAAAAACCTGGTTGTTTCAGTAATCTATTGGTAGTGTTACCAGGAAACGATTCTCCAAACGAAAATTTTGAATATTGTTATAAAAGAGTATATAATCAAATATGCAAGCCAGTTTTTATCATCTAACATTGTTGGACTTTCTATGGCTTGCAACGATGTATATACCTAATCATTCATTTCTCATAACTAATTTAATTTTCGTTAATATATAAACCAAACATTTAAATTTGATTTTACTTATAAAGGATGGGGAAGCATATATAATTCCACGCCTGCATGAACCAAATCAAGAATTGAAGATGTTAAAAGTCATGAAAGATCTTTAAGTTATGAGATAAAATCTTTGTGCTAAGTTTTAGACAGGACCGTTATCTACTTTGCAACATCTAATAGCTTTGTGATACTTCGACTCTCCCTCGTCTCTTTTAGTTATCTACATAAACCATAATTAAAACCAAAACCAAAATCGAATTAGTACATTCAAGCATATAGAAAGAATAGGAGACAAATCAAATTAGTACATTTAAACGTATAAAATAAATATAAGCGATTTCGTAAAGAATAGAAGACAAATCAAATTAGCACTCAATATGATTTTAAATAATAGCTGATTTTCTAAATATGGAGATATATTATAGAATATACGTTTATTCTTTTATTGTTAACTAGATGATTGGCCCGCACTATGTGCGGGTATGAAATATATTTTAAAATGATTATATTTTAGTATTAATAACATAATTTTATTATGTTAAACAAATTATTTAAATAGTTTAAAAACCATGTCATCTTTTTCACCATTCTATTTCACCATTCCAAGTCATCATTTTTTTAAGAATTGACCAATGAAATTAAAACATTAAAACACCTAATCATCTTTCACTAAAACAATTTTCCATTTAATAGGAGGGAGATTTTCATACCGGGGAGAGCTAAACCTAAGAAATAGTTGGGATAATGTTGTACATTTGGTTAAAAAAATAAGTTTGTTATAAAATCTTGAGGTATATTTTTCTGCAGAATTTAAATTCTTATTTAGCAAAATTATAAAAGGAAGATTTAAAATTAATAATTCAAAGAAATATAATTAATTTTTTCAAGTTAAACAAATTATTTAAATAGTTTAAAAGCCATGTCATCTTTTTCACCATTCCAAATCATCATTTTTTGAAGAATTGACCAATGAAATTAAAACATTAAAACACCTAATCATTTTTCACTAAAACAACTTTCCATTTAATAGAAAGAGGATTATTTTCTTATATATATAAATTCAAAATTTGTTTCTTAAACAAAAAAGCCTTTGAATTTAAGAGATGATCTCGGCATATTTTCTGCACCAAATTTTAAAAATATTTGAAGTTTTCTAGGTTTGGATATTTTTATTTAACGATAAAAGTATAATTAGTTATTTGAAAATGTTTATATATTCAAAAATCCTAAGATTTGCCTATCTAGTTACATCAAACCGAATTAAACAGATTGTACCAAATTCAATCAGTTGTACAATGTTGGCTTGAAAACTTTAATACCGGAAAAAGCTAAACCAAACCGGTGGTGAAGAAATATTGGATGGATTGTTATAGCTTGAGACAAATAGTTAGGGTAATGTAGAAAATGGGTTAAGAAAATGAGTTTTGAATATGTTAAAAAATCATAATTTTGTGCCCAGAAAAAAAAAACCAATGTTCGTTCATAATTATCAGAATTATCCCAGTTTGTTCGTGAATATCCTAACTATATATTGTTAACTTTTTTATTATTTCGAGTTAGATAAAAGAAAAATAATTCAATTTACTTTTTTATTGAAAAAAATAAGAAACTGATATTTAATTTTTGAAACATTGAATTTAAGTAATATTTAATTCGGTCGTGTGATTATGGTAGTTTGAGAGATATTTTAAAATGATTAAGATAAATTTTAAAATGATTAAGATAGTTTTAAGACATTTTTAAGCCATGTCATCTTTTTCAAAAGACATGTCATCATTCCATGTCATAACTTTTTGAAGAATAAACCAATAAAACTAAAACACCTAATCTTTTATAACTAAAAAAACTTTGCATTTAATAGTATGGGGATATATATTATTATATAAAGCTTGATGCGTCAAACATAATAGTTAACATGATCGTGACATGTGTCAACCCGTTTATCAGATTTTGACACATGTTAAAAAATTGTATTTAAACTAGATTATAAAAATCAACATATATCAAGATTTTTTTAATTAATCTTTAACTAATAAGTATTTAAATCTCCTTACTATTAAATGGGAAGTAGGTTAAGTGAAAAAACTTAGTTGTTATAATTTTATTGGCTTAAAAATATGACATGGAATAATGATGTGGAATGATGACATGGCTTAAAATGGTTAGATTAATAATTTATTGTTTTGGTAAATTATTAAATAAATAATGAGAATTTCAAACAAGAAAATGATGAGAATTTTACTATTTCGTGCATTTGGAATAAAAACAAAATTTTCTATTTTTATTATGTATACGTTTGCAAAATCATTAAAAAAAAATTAATATATATATTTTTTTTTTGTGAGAACCAGTTTAATTTGTTTTCAAGAGATAATATTTTAAGATTTGATGCATTTAGAATAAACACAAGATTTTCCTATAAGCTCATTATGTTACAAATTTGTTTTAAAAATCTATTAAAAAACATCACAAAATTACTTTGAACATTTGTTTTTGGGTTTTTAGGAACTAATTAGGATATCCGATATATCTATTAAATAAAATCACACAATAATGTTTTTTGTTAACGTAATATCTAATAAAATCATAAAATATTAAATAAAATCACAAAATAATACAGATTCTATTAATTATTATATGTATGATTAATCTACACAATAATTTATAGAACAAAAAATTTCTCATCTATTATCAAAATGTCAGATCACACCAAAAAAAACTCTTCATTCCTACTTTTTGACAATACTTTATAAATATTCTGAAGATACTATAATAATTTGTATCATTAGAAGGGGTCAAATCATAATTCATGGAGGTAATCTTCATATGACTATAAATTATTACTTTCTACCGTATTATTGAATTTAAGTAAACTTACTCCGAAAAAGAACTTACTATGACTATAAATTATATAGCACTTTTGAATTGTTAAAAATAACTTCATGTAATCAAACATGAAATGTACCAAATCATTATTTGAGAATAAAGAATGATGTTCCTATCATGTGTCTCCCTACATTTATCCCTACATTTATCCAAAAGAAGGTTTATGTAGTGGTATAGGTTTATTATCATTCAGCTAGAGTACTATGTGACTTAAGGTAGAATCATAACAAAAAATAATAAACATAGCAATAAAGTTTTAATCTTTAGTCTTTAGGATGTTTGTCATTCCATCATAAAAATAAAAAATTCTTTTCATAATGCTTTTCCAATGATTTGGATTAAAAATCATACTTATCGACAAAGAAAGTAAAATACATAAGAAAATCCCCTTACTATTAAATGGGAAGTAGGTTATGTGAAAAACCTTAGTTGTTATAATTTTATTGGCTCAAAAATATGACATGGAATGATGATGCGGCTTAAAATGGTTAGATTAATTGAAACAACCAAACTTTTTTTTTTTAATCCGGATTATTATTCCCATAAATAATAATCCTCAATAATTAATTCAACCTAACTCCAAATACTAACCAGTGGAAAACAACATCAATAAATAAACCAGCAATTTCAATTAAACCAAAATATCAATTCCAAAGTAATCTAGCAACCTAACAACCGGTTCTAGAATTCAACCTATGAACATAAAACCTAGAGTTCCTAATCATCCTCTCGTCCCAGCCATGATTCCACGATCTCAAACTTTTACCTGCAACACATAGAAATAAGAGTTGTGTGAGTATTATCACAAATACTCAGTGAAGCGGTCATCCCGCCTACAGATTACATAATAGGGAAATAGCATGTTATTTACTACGCGAATAATCAACATTCAACATATATACAACAATCAACAATTAAGCAATTTTCACATTTTATCAAGTGGTGTCGATCGACACTCCCTCGTGGTGTCGATCGACACTCGCATTCCGAAATCAAACCTCACAATCATAAAAAGGGGGTGTCGATCGACACTCCTCGCAGAAACCTAGACCGAGTCGAATCCTCTCGCGACTCAATCCCGTTTCATCGTACGAGACTGATCACGACAAAGCCACACAATATCACACGGAAAACACATAAATAACATTCATATTCATCACAATTCAATTATTTAATACCCTAACAAACTAATCCCGTAATCGCGATCACGCACTCACCTTGCTAAACCAAAGACAAAGCTAAGAACACAAAACCTGCGACTTGAGATCCTCGCAGTCTCTGGTCTCACACGCAAACTCCAAGGAATGCCTCTTATATCACCTAAGACTCATAATTAGGGTTTCCCCAAAACCCAAATTAGGTTCTCAGGAAATCAGAACGATGAACCAACTTAAAATAATCACAGGGATCGGAGATTACCTGCGAATTCAGATTTGAAACCTAATCTGAAAACTAAATTGAAGGAGCTTTCCAACGATACCAAGATCGTCTCCAGATTCCTTCTCAAACGCCGGGAAAACGCTTCCCAAGATGACTGACCAAATCCCAAAACTGCACAGACCACTCATGGCAAAACGATCATAACTCCTAAGTTACAGATCGAAAAGGAAATCCGATTTCTCCTATAGATAGCTAAGAGAAAGAAGAACATACCTACCGAAAATCTCAATGATCAGCCCCGATATGATCCTCCGATTCGCTTATCAACCAAAGTGAATCAGTTATGCCTCTGAAATAATCGATTGAGACCTAGAGCAAAACAACTCCTTCCTCTCTTTCTCTCAATAACGATTTTTCTCCTCTAAAAATCCTCCAAGCCTAATCTCATACGGCTGGGTTCTTTAAATATGAAGGCCTAGGGTTTGCAACCCCAAACCGAGCCAAACTGCGCAATTAAACTTAGACCGGAAACCAACCGAAAACATGGTGTTGATCGACACCCCTTCCAAATTTCTAACATTTGGTTTTGGGATGTTACATTAATAATTTATTGTTTTGGTAAAATATTAAATAAATAATGAGAAATTTAAACATGAAAATGATGAGAATTTTACTATTTTGTGCATTTGGAATAAAAACGAGATTTGCTATTTTTATTTTGTATACGTTTGCGAAATCATTAAAATGTTTTTAATATTTTTATGGTTTTTTGTAAGAACCAATTTATTTTGTTTTCAACAGATAATATTTTAAGTTTTGATGCATTTAGAATAAACACAAGATTTTCCTATAAGCTCATTATGTTACAATTTAAACAAAATTCTATTAAAAAACATCACCAAATTACTTTGAACATTTGAAACGACCAAGCCTTTTTTTTAATGCTAAAAATTTCTACTGCGGAACTCATAAATCAATTAAATCTAAATAAACTAATCCAATATCTTCATAAAATAAATAATCAATAATCCAAAATAAATGAAATACCAAATTCAGGAATGAATAAATAAATATCAAGCAACCTATGACCACAAGTTCACTAGACTAACAACCACAAAACATAACATCCTATCATCCCCTCGTCCCAGCCATGATCCCACGATTTCAAACTTTACTTTACCTGCAACACATGGAAATAAGAGTTGCGTAAGTATTATCACAAATACCCAGTGAAGCGGTCAACCCGCCTACCGATTACATAAAAGGGAAAAAGCATGTCAATTACTACGCGAACAATTAACATTCAACAGATATGTAACAATCAACAATTATGCAATTTTTACAATTTATCAAGTGGTGTCGATCGACACTCCCTCGTGGTGTCGATCGACACTCGCATTCCGAAACCAAACCTCGCGATCATTAAAAGGGAGTGTCGATCGACACTAGCTCTAGGTATCGATCGAGACACCTCGCAGAAACCTAGACTGAGTGGAATCCTTACGAGACTCGTACAATACTGATCACGACAAAACCACAACATATTATACAGGAAACACAGGAATATCAATCATAATCATCACAAATCAATCATTCAATCTCCTAACAAACTAATCCCGTAACTGCGATCACGCACTCACCTCGAATACGGATTAAAGGGAAGAAAGAACGAATGAACGGCGAAGAACGCCACTGATCAGACCACCCCGAGTCTGGAAATTCGCTGAAACAATCACGTCTACGAAGAACGATGATCCTACGCCTCTAAAACTCTCTAAAACACGTTCCTATGGATTTCTTGCAACAATCCACAAGAACAACAACTTTTGTCTCTCAAATCACCTTAATTATGCCTCTCTCCCGCGGCCACAAACTGCAAAATCCTTATATAAGAGAGCCCTAGGGTTCAACTCCCAAACCGAGTCAAACCGCACAATTAAATCGAACCAAAATCAGTTCTGCAACAATGGTGTCGATCGACACTCCTCTATGGTGTCGATCAACACCCCGCACCAAACTCGACAATTTGGTTTGCGGATGTTACAACACTTGTTTTTGGGTTTTTAGGAACTAATTAGGATATCTGATATATCTATTAAATAAAATCACACAATAATTGTTTTTTAACGTAATATCTAATAAAATCATAAAATATTAAATAAAATCACAAAATAATACACATTCTATTAATTATTATATGTATGAATTATCTACACAATAATTTATAGAACAAAAATTTTCTCATCTATTATCAAAATGTCGATCACACCAAAAAAAAACTCTTCATTCATACTTTTTGACAATACTTTATAAATATTGTGAAGATATAATAATAGTTTGTGTCATTAGAAGGGGCAAATCATAATTCCTGGAGGTAATCTTCATATGACTATAAATTATTACTTTCTACCATATTATTGATTTGAAGTAAACTTACTCTGAAAAAAACATACTATGACTATAAATTATATAGCACTTTTGAATTGTTAAAAATAACTTCAGGTAATCAAACTTGAAGATGTACCAAATCATTATTTGAGAATAAAGAATGATGTTCCTATCATGTGTCTCCCTACATTTATCCCTATATTTATCAAAAAGAAGGATTATGTAGTGGTATAGGTTTATTATTATTCAGCTAGAGTACTATGTGACTTAAGGTAAAATCATACCAAAAAATAATAAACAAAGCAAAAAAGTTTAATCTTTAGTCTTTAGGATGTTTGTCATTCCATCATAAAAAATAAAATATTCTTTTCATAATGCATTTCCAATGATTTGGATTAAAAATTATAATTGCCGACAAAGAAAGAAAAATACATAAGAAAATAATCAATATTGTCTATAGGAAAATATTTCAAAACCTTACAAAAAATGTTCATACCCGCACCATGTGCTAAAACATGTTCAAAACTACTTCTAAGTGTATTTAGAACCCATCTAGCATAAAAAATAACCACACTTTAAAACACACAATCGTTCCATATTTTCTCTCCTCGTGCCCCTATGAGCATTACGTGTTTATGTGTTCCGTAAAGATTTGCTAAAACTTGTTCAAAAGTACTTCAAAGTGCATTTAGAACTTATCTAGCATGAAAAATAACCACACTTTAAAACACACAATCGTTCCATACTTTCTCGCTTCGTGCCCCTATGAGTTTACGTGTTTATGTGTTATGTGTCTCCGCTTAGATCCCGAACAAGGGCGTTACACTTAACACTTTTAATCTCACCACTAAAATTAGCCTTTCCTAAACTCCTACCCGTATTCCTTGTAAATATCCTTGATCAGAGATTTTTGTGAATCTAAGAGAGTAAAAGATTCGATTGATTTGAAATTGAGATTCGCAGGGACAACAGTTTAGGACATACTTTCGAATTCATGATGAGAGACGATGAAAAGCGTCCATGAACTCACTTTGTCTTTATGTGGATTACAGGTTCTGAGAAAGAAACAAGATCCGAAGAATATGTGAGTTCCCGTGTTTTCAAATCTTCTTTCATACTTAACCATTTGTTTGCTTTAGGACAAGCAAAAGGTAAATCTGGTGAAGTTGATATATGTGATATTTTACCACTTTTACTGTCCATTTCTATCTATTTTATATAATATATAATAAGCTTTTCTATCAAAAGAGGTAGTATTCTCGTATATTTAATTTTTAAGAGTCATAGAGGTCAAATCATCAAAAGGGCATAAAAATGAGCAAAATGAGTATTCTTCATCCACAACAACTTATTGAAGTCAAGGAAGCCAATTCAAGCTCTCAAAGTCCAAGATTTAACAATTTCCCAAGTTGAACATAAAGCATATCTCCGAACGGACGAAATATCAAATCTACTTGGACGGCAATTAAATTTCTCATGGAGTTAGACCTTTGAGTCAGCTTTCTAACTGACTTGGAATTATACAAAATGAGTTGTAGTGTGGAAGATATTCAAGTTTTACTGAAGACATGTTGTTCTGCCTCGAAAATGAATCAAGTCCAAGATGGGCCAAGAAACCGATCCAACCCAGGGGCCGGCTCATTTAACTTTGGTCAGACCCCGGACACGAGGCCGTGACCGGTGTCACCGTCCGGTGCCGTGGCCATTTTTGGACAGTTTTCGACAAAAATGACGTTTTTGCCCGAACTAAAACCCTAGAGCTTTTGCCGACTTAGAACCTCTTTCTACACCTATATATACTTGCTTTTAGCCTCTTGAGAGAATTATAGCAGCCCTAGGCACCACAAATCAATAATAATTATGTATTTTCGTTATTCTCTTTAGTTCTTCATCTTATGTCTTGTTAAAGAGCGATGAAGGCCATGATGTTCTTCTTAAGTTTTGCCGAGCACTTATCTATCACAAATCTACTGTTTTATCAACTTCTCTAGTTGCTCCATGTTTCATAACATGTAGAGTAGTTGTATGTTTGATATAAAGTTATTTAAAGTTCTTTTGTTACATATTTTACATATTTATTGACCTTGTTTTGAGATTGATTCTCTATCTTTATTTATACTCAAGTGTGATCTATATTAGCTACCTAGTGACCGATTTTAGGTTGGCACCGAGTCTAAAAGCTTTTGTACCGACTAGGTCTAATATTTGATAGGCTAGGCATCTTAACAATTTGAAAGGTTAGTTAAGGAGTTTAGTGAGCAATCAAATTTCAATCGTACAATGTGATTCCACCTTGTAATAACCATCAAAAGTTGAGTCTATTAGGGTAAGAATTATAGGTTTCGGAGCCACGACAGTGGAAAGATTCAATTTTAGTGATTTGAGTTCTAAAACATTAGTTTCATCTCTTTAAAAACTGGTGTAGTTTATGTTGCATTAGTTCCTTTTGATTTATTTTATCTTGCGTGTTTTGATTTATCTATCCTCTTATTTTATTGCTTTTGTTTCTTGCATCACAAAACCCCAAAACCAAATCTAATTTCTCTTAGCATATTCTCTATCATATAAATTTGTAACGTAACAACATAGTCTCATGTGGATCGACCCCTAAGTACTACAATTGTCAACTGTGCACTTGCAGATTAGGGTTTATAAATTTTAAAACTCTTTTGCATTCCTAATTTATGACCGCATCACCACCTAAAAGTGAGCTGGCTATCCATGACAGCAGAGAGAGTGGTAATAAGAGGATAAGATGTCATCAATGTGATTCGTTCCTTGATCTAATATCCTTAACAAGAGATAGTCAAAAATCATGTTAGTAAACCAAATTTAGAATCGAAATCATATCCATCAAAATAGTGCAAGTAGCAATCCATTGGAGAAGTTCGGTCACTAGGTGTCTGAATCAATTGTCCGGAACAACCCTGCAATAATGGTCACTTGGTTTTGAAATTAAAACTTTTCTGATCCTTGAAAAGTGTCATCATTCCCAACTTATTTTGACTCAATAAAACGATTTTTTGAAATTAGTTTTTGAAAATATCTTTTTGAAAAACATAAATATCCAACTCGAACAAACGCGTTAGTAGCAACAATCGCCCCAGACTTAACTTACACTGTCTCGGTGTAAATCAAATCAAATTAAGGGTGAAGTGTTGGAAAATAAAAATAAATGAATATATGGAGAATAGAACGAAGTTACCGGATTGAAAAACTCAAATTCTCCCAAAGTTGGATCGGTGTGGATGGTGGTCAAAGAAGGGTGTTGAAACTCCCCAAAAATTTATCTAGGCATAGAAATAGTGCTTCTCAATTTTCCTCACCAATGCATTCCACCCTAACCGAGTAGGACATTACAACAATGATTGTTTGGATCACCATAGGGAAAGCCGGAATATGTACAAGTTTAAGCATGCAACGTGGAACTCTTCCCCGAATCTTATTGGCAATTCTTGAATAGTGGTTGTTGAACTTATTGGAATCATCATTTAGAAGATCAACTTATCATAGGAGATCTGCTATTTCCGATGATTACATAATTTATCAAGTGGAATATGGAGAAGGAAATATAAATGATCCGGTTTCTTATTCACAAGCCATGAAAGATGTTAATTCTGATAAATGGATTGATGCCACAAAGGATGAAATGGAATCAATGGCTAAGAATAAAGTTTGGGATATTGTTTAGTAACCTAAAGGACACAAAGCAGTCGGGTGTAAATGGGTCTTTAAGACCAAACTCGACTGTAATGGCAATACTGAATGATATAAAGCCAGACTTGTAGCCAAATGATTTAATCAGAAAGAAGGCATCGATTAAACTGAGACTTTCTCACCTATGTGTAGGAAAGATTCTTTTAGAATTATCATGACATGAGTAGCTCATTATGATCTCGAGTTACATCAAATGGATGTGAAAATTGTCTTTCTTAATGGAGATTTGCAAGAAAAAGTCTATATGCGTCAACCTGAAGGCTTCATCATCAAAGGTCAAGAAGACATGGTCTACAAATTAAAGAAATCAATATATGGACTAAAACAAGCTTCAAGGCAATGGTATCTAAAGTTTGATAAAACCATTACGAAAATCAATTTCAAAGAAAACATAGTAGATTCATGTATATACCTTAAGATCAGTGGGAGTAAGTTCATATTTTTGATATTGTATGTTGATGATATCTTACTGGCGAGCACTGATCATGGTCTATTACATGAGACAAAGAAATATATTTCTAAGAACTTTGAAATGAAAGATATGGGTAAGACATCCTATGTGATAGGAATTGAAATATTTCGTGATAGATCACTTGAAATCTTAGGATTGTCTCAGAAAGCATATATTGATAAAGTTCTTGAGAGATTTGGAATGATGATGTGTTCTTCTAGCATTGTTCCTATGCAGAAAGGTGACAAGCTTAACCTTTCGCAATGTCCGCATAATGAAATGGAACGTAATGAAATGCAAAAGTATCCTTATGCATCTCTGGTGGGAAGTTAGATGTATGCACAAGTATGCACATGACCTGATATCAGCCACGCAGTTAGCGTATTGGGTAGATTTCAGAGTAATTCAGGACTTGTTCATTGGAAAGCTGCAAAGAAAGTATTGATACACCTAAAGGGAACAAGAAACTACATGCTCACATATAAGAAATCAACACATCGACATATGGTTAGATTTTCAGACTCAGATTTTGGTAGGTACCATGATTCTAGGCACTGCACTCTTGGCTATGTGTATCTTCTTAATGGAGGTGCTATATCATGGAAAAGCCCGAAGTCAAAGTTGATTTACACATCAACTATGGAAGCTGACTATGTGGCATGTTATGAGGCTTCTATTCAGGGAACATGGTTGCGAAATTTTGTCTCTGAATTTGGGGCTCTGAGTTTTGTTAACAAGCCCTTAAGTCTTTACTGCGATAATCAAGCTGCAATCTTCTTCTCTAAGCATGATAGGATATCAAAAGGATCCAAGCATATGGACTATAAATATGTATCACTGAAACAAGATGTTAAAAGAGAAAAAAATTTCATTGAACACATAAGCACTGAAGTTATGGTTGCAGACATATTTACGAAAGCATTACCTCCAAAGAAATTTCAAAGGCATATTGAAAGTATGAGTCTTGAGGATAGCTCTTAATAGTAATTTTTGTTTATGATTAGGCTATATTTGGCATTTGTTTTGAGCTCTTGTATGACTTTTACATCTTTATCTATTCTGTTATTAATGTGCGCATTTATGATTAATGTTAAATTTAATTAGAACAGAATGCATCTTTATTTAAAGACATAAAAAAAACTATTAAGATGACTTCTACTTATGTTTATAGTCTAGCTATGATGGTGGTCAATGCAGTAGTACATGGAAGGGATCATGTTGCAAAATGATGTGTAACCGCCACGACTCTTATTGATTTCTAGATTAGCCAAGATATTTATGATGACCATATAAAAGTTAAGGTATAACATATTATGCCGGCTTAATGATTCATAAAAGAAATATTAACAATGGACTATACAAACAACCAAGTGAGAATGTTAGGAAAATTTAATTTTCCCAATTATATGGTCTTATATATAGCTCATTAATTTCTTAATGGAATTGTTATTCCTTAGTAACATTTGGTGACCAATTATTAGAAGTTTAATTTCCATTAAATAAACCTTAAGAAAAAGTGGGCAAGTGGCAAACATGCACGGATGACTTGTCACTTGTCACAAATGCCTTAAGAGCCATAGCTTAATGTTTCACACTTGTCACACATGCCTTAATCTCTTACCATGGATGATTGAGATTAAAACCCTAATGAGGAACTAGGTCCTCTCTCCACATATAAAAACATGCCTTATTCCATCTTAAAGGTATCTTTTTCAGTTTTAGACACTCAAGGATCCTAAATTTAATATATTTAATTCTAAAAAGTTTTTAGATATTTATGATAGTGTCTCCATTATACATGCCCTAAGTAGCTTAGAGAGAAACACAACACCTAAATAAAATCTTATGGACAAGGGGAGAGAAATTTTTATTTCCTAACTGACGATTAAGTTCCATCTTCTGTTTCCAATAACCGATCAAGAATGAATGAAAGTATTTCGCTAATCCTCTTTTTAATTTATTTTGTGGTTAACATAGATATTTAAAGATCTAAGAGCATGTATAATGGAGACACTGTAATAAGTGTCTAAAAACTTTTTAGAATTAAATATATTAAATTTAGGATCTTTGAGTGTCTAAAACTGGAAAAAAAAATCTAATATTGGATCTTTTTCAGTTTTAGACACTCAACGATCCTAAATCTAATATATTTAATTCTAAAAAGTTTTTAGACACTTATGATTGTGTCTCCATTATACATGCCTTTAGGTTTAATCTTACATGCATGTTCATTATTCTAACACACAATTCTTAATGTGTCTCAAAGCAAAACCAAAATTAACATATAGAAAAAGAAAGTAAGAAGAAACACACTTTAAGTGTTTCCAAAAAGGACCAAATTAACACAGAACAAAGTATGGTTCATGCATGATTAACCATACTTTGGGTTATACACTAGCACAAATTATTCATACTAGCACAAATTTCCTCGCCGTCTCACCGCGGCCTCACTTCACCGTAGGGTAAAGATCCTCCGACAATCTCAATTCTCCGACCATAACCAAAGGCTTTGCAAGAAACATATCATGACTCGATTCCATCAACTCGACACGTGTCTCACCTCCGGCTAGTTTCGACTCAAACCCTTGCAAAAGCCTCGCGAGCATCATCGTCGTTATCGCCGTAACTAACGCCGGAGCAGCACATCCTCTTCTTCTGGTACTAAAGGAGATAAACCGGAGATCATTCTCCGTCAAAGTCACTTCCAAACATTCATTGAGATGTCTCTCCGGTTTGAAACTAAGTGGATCAGACCAAACCTTAGGGTTACGACCAAGACCGTAACGGCTAAGTAACACTTGACTTCCTTTAGGAATGTGGTAACCTGCGATGGTCGTGTCGGAAAGTGCCACGTGTGGGAGGTTAAAGGCGGCGACGGGATGAAGACGGAAAGCTTCGCGGAGGATAGCTTTGAGAAAGTTAAGTTTTGGGATCTCGGATTCTTGGACAAGTCTTTGTTTTCCGACCACTCTTTCGATCTCGTCCACCGCTTTGCGGAGGATCTCTATTAACTCTTTAGTAAAAGAGTAAAGTTTCTCATTAAACCAAAAATGAATGTACAGGTTTACATATATATACACTTGAGGAAATAAGCAAAAGGAAACTTACTAACCTTTTAACTAATTTACTAACAACCTCTAACTACTCTATACTCATTACTCAATAGACCCCCCTCAAGCTTTATTCTTCAATGGCAAAAATAAGCTTGAAACTGATAATCTGTGAAGTATAGAATAGAAAGGTCTTGGATGTAGTGCCTTTGTCAAAATGTCTGCTAGTTGATTACCAGAAGACACATGCATCGTTTGGAGAAAACCTTTCTTCACTTGATTCCTTGTTGTATGACAATCTATCTCAACGTGTTTAGTCCTTTCATGGAAAACAGGATTGTTTGCATGTCCTTTCATGGAAAACAGGATTGTTTGCAATATGCAAAGCAGCCTTACTATCACAAAAGAGCTTATGAACCGAAACAACTGGAATATGTAGATCCTTCAACATCTGATCAAACCAGAGTAACTCTTTTGTAGCTAAAGCCATGCTTCTGTACTCAGATTCAGCGCTACTACAGCTCACTGTATCTTGCTTCCTAGACTTCCATGAGATCAAAGAATTACCAAGGAAAATACACACTCCAGTGACTGATCTCCTTGTGTCAGAACATGTAGCCCAATCTGCATCCGCAAATGCATTTAAGCATAAAGAAGTAGAAGCAGAGTAGAATAGACATTGACCTGGATTATTCTTCAAATATCGCAGAATATGATGTGCTGCCTGAAGATGTATATCCGTAGGACATGATAAGAACTGGCTCAGGCGATGCACCGCAAATGTAATATCAGGCCTCGTAATACAAAGATATAATAATCTTCCTATCAATTCTCTGTAAGGTATTCCATCTTCAAGAAGAGTACATGTTTCTGTACTCAATGCAACCTTAGGGTCAAGAGGAACCGACTTTGGTCTACATTCTAATAATCCTGCATCTGACAACAGATCTAAGCAGTACTTCCTTTGAGATACAGATATTCCATCTGAATTCCTTGCAATCTCAAGACCTAAGAAGAATTTGGCTGGTCCTAGTTCTTTAGTTTTAAACTTCTTAGCTAATGTTCTCTGAACAGATTTCACTGCCTCATCATTATTGCTAACTATCAAGATATCATCAACATAAACTAACAAGGCAGTGAATGATGTACCTGACAACTTGACAAATAATGTGTTGTCAGCTTCAGATTGAACAAATCCATCACCCAGCAAAGCTTGAGGGAGACACTTGTACCGTTGCCTTGACGCCTGTTTAAGACCATTTATAGATTTTAAATGTCTGCAAACAGGATTAGAAGGTAAAGTGACTCCAGGAGGAGGAGTATAACCTAGTGGTAAACTCATGTATATTTCTTCTTCTAAGTCACTATGCAGAAATGCATTAGTGATATCCATTTAGGTGAGACTCCAGCCTTGCTTTGCTGCTAATCCAAGAATCAGTTTCACACTAGCCATCTTTGCTACTGGTGAAAAGGTGTCAAAATAGTCCACTCCTTCTTGCTGTGTGAAACCCTGAGCAACCAACCTTGTTTTATACCTCTCAATACTACCATCTGCTAAGTACTTAATTGTATACACCCATTTGCATCCTACAACATTCTTTCCAGGAGCTAAGGAAACAACCTTCCATGTATTAGTAGATTCCATAGCCCCAAGTTCCACATCCATAGCATCAACCCATTTCACTGACAAGACAGCCTGCTTAAAAGACTTGGGTTCTGTTTCAACAGATATGGACATGATATAGGATTGATAAGGAATTTTCAGATTAGAATGAGTGAGGACAGAAGATAAAGGATGTGGAGTATTAAGGATTTTTGGTGGTGGTGTGATTAATTGAGACATAGCACAATGATAGTCAGAAAGATAACCTGGTACCTTAGCATTTCGTTTTGGCCTAGCATGATTCAATCAGACCTATGATGACGTTGTAGGCATAGTATCATTGCCACCTGTATGACTAGATGGAACAGGATTTGTGGCACTTTGATTTTCAGATGATAATGTACTACTAGATGCAGTAGTATTAGATGATGAATGATTCTAAGAAAATGATTCTAGAGATGCAGATGTATCAATGCAAATAGGTGTAAACAAGGGTAAAATATTATGACCAAATAAATCTGAATTTGAATCATGAATTCTACTATCCTTAAGTGGGAAAATAGTTTCATGAAAAATCACATTTCGAGAAATGGAAATGGCATTGGTGTCTAAATGCAAAACTTTGTAACTTTTATGACCTGATGAATATCCTAAGAAAATGCATTGATTTGCTCTAGGGCTGAACGTATACCTATCCTTGAGTAAAGTGGAGACATAGCAAAGACATCCAAAGTTTTTAAGAAATTAGTAATTAGGTTATCTTTTAGTCAGCATTTCATAAGGAGTCTTATTTTCTAATGTAACTGATGGAATTCTATTGATCAAGAAAACAACAGTTTGAATGCAATCAGGCCAATAACAAAGAGAAACATTTGACTGAAACAACAATGCTCTTGCAACGTTTAACAAATGTTGATGCTTACGTTCCACAACTGGATTTTGTTGAGGAGTATATGGACATGAGAATTGATGTATCCTGCCATGCTTTTTAACTAATTCAGTGAAAGCTAATTCTGGAGCATTATCAGTTCTAATGCCTTTAATTCTTGCTTGATATAGAGTTTTAACATGTTGGATAAAATCAGGAAAAGACTTTGAAACATCACTTTTATTTCTTAAAAGATACATCCAAGTAGTTCTTGTGTAATCATCTACAATTGTAAGGAAATATCTATAACCATCAACTGATTCCACAGAGAAAGGACCCCAAACATCTAAATGAACTAATTCAAATGGTATATCAGACCTATTACCTAAAGAAACAAAAGGAAGTCTTTTTTGTTTTGCTAAAGGACATACAAAACATGAATTATTGAAAGATAACCTGGAATTAGACAATGTACTAGATAACAACTTTAACTTTTCAGAAGATGGGTGTCCTAGGCGTTTATGCCAAAGATGTCCATCCTCTTCCAAGGATCCAATGAAATGAGATGGATGTGAAGATGCTTGTAATGTAGAAGATGCAGCAGATGGAGATGATGATGCAACAGTCTCTAGGATGTATAGATTGTGGAGTAATGTTCCTTTACCAATCATCAAGCCCTGAAAATACTCCTGAATATAACAAAATTCAGGATAAAAATGAGCTGAGCAATTACTATCTTTTAGTAAGCAGCTAACTGATATGAGATTGAACTTAAAAGTAGGAACATGCAGGACATTATGCAATTTTAATGCAGATGATAGGTGAAAAGTGCCACAGTTATTGATAGCCATTCTAGTCTCATTAGGCAATGACACCGTAACTCCAGAGGCTGCAGTTGTTTCACTGAAAAATGTCAAGTCAGAACAAACATGACTAGTGGCACCACTATCTATTATCCAACTACCAGAAGGTAATGTACTAGACAAAGTGGATAGACAGTGGTGTTGGAAAGTTAGTTGATTATTTTCAAAACGGAGAGAAGAAGATGGAAAATGTGAAGGAAAAGAGGGAACCGTTGAAACATTACCAGCAGTCGATTTAGCAGACATTATGCCATGATCTGTGACTGTTGCTATGAGTGGTGAAGGAGCTTGAGACTCTGGAGTCTTGACATGAAGGGAAAGTTGTTGTATTAAAGACTGAATCTGCTCTGAGCTACGGTGACCAACACTCAAATTTGTTGCTGCAGTAGCTGGACTAGGAAGATAAGCAGCAGAAGAATCAGTCATCAGATTTGGCACACTATGATTTTGAGAACCATTTCCAGAAGAATAATGTCCCCCACGAGGCTGAAATGAGTTATACTTAGCCCTTTGTTGACTAGGATTCATAGACTTGTAACCTGGTATGTAGCCTGGAGGAAATCCATTAATCTGATAGCACTTCTGGATCACATGACCAAGTTTACCATAATGTGTACAAACTAGTCTTGAAGGCTTAGGCTTAAATTTGTTCTGAACTGCATAAGCTTGATGATTCTCATTAGAAGACTGAGCATAAGCTACTTCTTGTGGAGCTGAAGCTTGAAAGACAACATTGTCAGTCTTTGATGATGGTTTGATATGCCTCTGCCTCTCATCTTGAGCAACCATGTTATAAACATCTTCAATGGTAGGAATCGGTTTAAGCATCAATATATGCCTTCTAGTAGCTTCATAAGATTCATTAAGCCCCATCAAGAACTTTGTTACCCTGCTTCTTTGCTAAAGTTTCTCCCATAAACAAGCAGCATTACATTCACACTTCCCACAAGTACACACTGGTAAGTCTACATAATTTCTGTATTCTTCCCAAAGAGTTACCAAATCAGTATAATAGGTACTCACATCTTGAGACCCTTGCTGAATCTGACTTAACCTTTGTTCTATCTCATATACCCTAGGTGCATCATCTTGTTTAAATCTAGCCATCAGATTATTCCAAATACCATGAGCAGTAGATATAAACAAGAGACTCTGACCTATCTTCTTAGAGACCGAATTCATTAGCCATGTAGCAACCATATCATTGCATCTAGACCAAGAACCAAAATCCATATGAGTTTCTAACTCTTTAGTAAAAGAGTAAAGTTTCTCATTAAACCAAAAATGAATGTACAGGTTACATATATATACACTTGAGGAAATAAGCAAAAGGAAACTTACTAACCTCTTAACTAATTTACTAACAACCTCTAACTACTCTATACTCAATACTCAATAATCTCCAGTTTGTTTATAATCTCCGCCATGGCCCATTCCACGGCGTTTGATGGGTTGTCCGGTGCCGCCATTACAAGTTCTTATAAAATAAAACATATAAATGATTAATGATACGTTTATTTATTCTGTGACTTTATCAAAAAGGTTTACTATTCCATGCATGGACTCACGGGCCAACATGAATTATTGCTATATATATATATAAATATGGATGTTTTTTTGTCTAGCTAGCCCCATTTTGGTTCTCCAGGAATTGAGAAATCTTGTTTTTTGTAGTTATTTTTTCCCCAATTTTTTTTTTATTAAAGTTATTTCTTTTTCAAGAAAGTTATTTCTCTTTCTCCCACTTCAGATTTTAAAAATCGCTAAAAACTCCCAATATATTTCTGCCATTTTAACTAAACATTTTTCCAATCATACACACAAATTGATGCAGCATCATCTCTTGTTTTGGCGCCAACTTGATGATCATTGGAATTACGTTTCTTTTCAGTTATGATTTTTGGTTTTTAATTATTTTCTATTTTTAGTTTAAGATAAAGATTAGAAGTGTCATCATCTTTATCTAATTATTACGAGGCTTAGGATTTAGCTCTTATAAAAGCCATGCTTTAGGCTTCTTTGTAAATCAGTTTTTGAATATTAATCTACGAGAGATTTCTCTTAGCCTTGTGTTTGATTTGATTAACGTCGTCAAAGAAGGAAGTCAGTCTCAAGATTGAATTCTTCGCGAGTTCTCTTGATTGAGCGAATCGGGTCTCGAACGATCAGCCTTAGATCTTTCGATTGAGTTGAAATCTGTTTCTTACGCTGCGCCAGGTTGGTATCAGAGCTTTGCTACGCTCCGTGTTCAATGGCGAGGCCAAAGAAAGTTGTTCCCCCAACTAAAATTGAGATCACTCGACAAACACTCGCTGATCTTCAAGCTCAGGTCCTGAATTTAACTGCCGCCGTTCAAGCCTTAACCGTGCAACAAGGTGCACGTGTTGATGCTCACACCCTAGATGATGATAGTGATGATGGTCACAACTCTGATGACAACAATAACCCTTTTGCTGGGTTACGACATGTTTGCGACGACCGTGTTGTTGATGAAATTAGTAATGATGAAGCTGAAGACAATAATTGGGAATTAAGTTTCAAGCTGGAAATTCCAGAATATCGTGGTTTTCTACAATCGCTGAAGAACTGTTAGATTGGTTTGTTACGGTAGAAGAGATCCTTGAGTTCAAACGAATACTGCTTGATAGATGTGTCCCAATCATTGCGATACGCTTTCGAGACAGAGCAGCAGCTTGGTGGACTCAAATTAAAACGTCTCGAGCTCGCCTTGGTCAAACAAAGATCACAACATGGGATAAATTAAAGCGTGAGATGCGGAAAAAATTTTTGCCTTATAATTATGAGCAGTTGATGTTTCAAAAATTTCAGAACTTACGTCAAGGTCCTCGACCCGTAGATGAATATGTTGATATGCACGATTCGGAACCGCAGTTAGTGGCACGTTTTGTTGGAGGTCTTCGTCAACAAATTCAACATATACTTAATTTGTTTCGACCTTTGACAGTTTCCGAAGCTCATCAACATGCCATAACCATGGAATCTCAACTTCGAGGTGGTGTTTCCTCATGGAACTCAACTCGACAACCTCGTTCGACAACAACATCTTTTGTCCCGAGTGATCCTCCCCCGGCAAAAACAGAGACTGCCATAGTTCCCTTTGATGCGACACGAGCTCCCAAACCTTCGGGTCTTCGTTGTTTTTCATGTGGTGAACCATCGTCAATCCTCTTGTCCAACAAGAGCTCATCGTGGTTTACACGGTGAGGAACTTGACATTGACACTGATCCAGTTTACGATGAAGAGACACACGAAACAGAGGAAGAATTGCACCCTGATTATGGTCAACTTTTAGTGGTGCGTCGTGCTTGTTTAACACCACGAGCAGCCTCTCCGTTCCCTCAACGCAACGCCTTCTTTCATTCTTGTTGCACAATCAACGGTAAGGCCTGCAACTTTATTATTGATCCAAGAAGTTGTGAAAACGTCATTGCCGCAGATGTTGTTACCAAATTAGCTATTATGGATGAACCGCACCCTTAACCATACAAACTTACTTGGCTTAATCAAGGAAATGATGTTGTTGTTTCTCGTCGTGCCTTAGTCTCTTTCTCTATTGGAAATTCCTACAAAGACAAGATTTATTGTGATATCGTTCCAATGGATGCGTGTCATTTACTTCTTTGACGACCTTGGGAATTTGATAGACACGTTCATCATGATGGATTTTTAAACACTTACAACTTTTGTTTTAATAAACGCAGGTTTATCTTAAAACCAGCGGCTCCGGACCAAGCTATTCCACCATCAAATCCAATTATGTTGTTGCACAAAACTCCGTTTGAAGCAGTGCTTCGAAAGTCGGGTTTTGTAGTGATTCTGCTTTCCAAACCTGTATCGATTTCTTCCCTACAAACACTTCCTCCTGTTTTTCAGCGTGTCCTCGCCGATTTTGCTGATGTCTTTCCTGATGACTTACCTAAAGGTTTGCCTCCTTTGCGTGATATCCAACATCGTATAGATCTAGTTCCTGATGCAGCTTCGCCCAATTGTTCTCATTATCGTATGAGTCCAATGAGCATGAGGAATTGCGTCGTCAGGTTGAAGAGCTTGTTTCTAAGGGCTTTTTACGCGAGAGTTTGAGCCCATGTGTTGTCCCTGCCCTCCTTATTCCAAAAAGGGATGGCTCGTGGAGAATGTGCGTGGATTGTCGTGCAATAAATAAAATTACGGTACGTTACCGTTTTCCTATTCCCTGCCTTGATGATTTGCTAGATCAAATTGGTGCGGCTACAATTTTTCAAAGTTAGATTTGAAAAGCGGTTACCATCAGATTTTAATTAACCCGGGTGATGAGTGGAAAACAGCTTTTAAGACGCGTGAAGGTCTTTCGGAATGGCTTGTTATGCCTTTTGGTTTGTCTAACGCACCAAGTACGTTTATGCGTGTAATGAACCAAGCACTTCGCCCTTTCATCGGCAAGTTTGTCGTGGTTTATTTCGACGATATCTTGATATTCAGTTCTTCTTTGGAGGATTACATTGGCCATTTAACGGAGGTACTTCAAGTCTTACGGAGAGATAAGTTTTATGCTACATTGAAAAAATGTGAGTTTGGTTCATCTCAAGTACAATTTTTGGGGTACATTGTTTCGGCTCAAGGTTTAGCGCTGGATCCAAGCAAGGTCTCGGCAATTCAGTCATGGCCACGCCCTACTACGATTACCGAAACAAGGAGTTTTCATGGATTGGCCTCTTTTTACCGTCGTTTTGTGCCCCAGTTTAGCAGTCTTATGGCCTCAATTACAAATTGCATTCGTGATGCTCGTTTTGTGTGGACACCCGAAGCTAATTGTGCCTTTACGATAATTAAAGAGAAGCTTTGTTCTGCACCTATCTTACCTCTGCCCGATTTTACAATGGTCTTTGAGTTGCATTGTGATGCTTCTAAATCTGGTATTGGTGCAGTTTTAAGTCAAAAGGGTCGCCCCATCGCATTCTTCAGTGAAAAATTGTCTGGTGCTCGAGCTCGATATAGTACATATGACGTCGAATTTTATGCGATTGTGCAAGCTATTAAGCATTGGCGACATTATTTGTTCCACAAGGAATTTGTTCTATACACTGATCATGATGCTCTAAAGCATTTGGGTAATCAATCGAAAGTCTCCTCTCGTCATGCGTCGTGGATTTCTTATCTCCAACAGTTCGCTTTTGTAATTAAACATACATCAAGTACAACTAACCGTGTTGCCGATGCGTTGAGTCGTAGACATTCCCTCCTTGCTGTTCTTCATACTTTGGTACCCCGCTTTAGCTCGTTTGTTGATCTCTATGCGACAGACCCATTCTTTGGTCATATTTTTGAGGCAACTACTTCAGGAGCTTCGTCTGATTACTCGATTCATGATGGGTTTCTTTTTTGAGGTACTCGTCTTTGTATCCTGGAGTACAGCTTGCGCTTGCAGTTGATTTCGGAGTTATACCGTGAGGGCCATGTGGGTCGTGACCGTACCTTACACCTTGTCTCGACGTCATATTTTTGGCCATCTCTGCGCCGTGACGTTGAACACTTTGTGGAGCGTTGTATCACTTGTCAAACATCCAAAGGCCATTCTTCCAATGCGGGTCTTTATATGCCTTTGCCGATTCCAACACAACCGTGGACCGACATTAGTATGGATTTTGTTGTTGGCCTTCCGCGAACACAACGCGGTTTTGATTCCATCTTTGTGGTTGTTGATCGTTTCTCTAAGATGGTTCATTTTATTCCATGTAAGAAGACGACAGATGTTGTCCAAGTTGCCACTTTATTCTTTCGTGAGATTTACCGTCTTCATGGTTTGTGGAAGCTTCATGATACTAGTTTAGACATGAGCTCGGCCTAACATCCCCAATCAGACGGTCAGACGGAAGTCACTAATCGTTCTTTGGGTAATCTACTTCGTTGTCTCGTCGGAGATGCCATTAGGACTTGGAATTCTAAGCTACCTCAAGCAGAATTCGCGCATAATCACGCTCTTGTCCCACGTGGACCAGTGGCACTTTCAACACTTCCCGATCGTACGCGGATCCATGGTGATGTTGCGCAATTTGTGGACTCCCTTGCTCAGGTACACAAAGACACCGCTGACAATTTGGAGACTTCATTGCTTAAGTATAAGGTTGCAGCGGATGCACATCGTCGCCGTCTCGTCTTTGACGTTGGCGATAAGGTGTGGGCGTATCTCACAGAAGACCGTATGCCTTCTCGTGCTTATAACAAGATAGTTTCACTCAAGATTGGTCCTCTAGAGGTCTTGGAACGTATAAATGATAATGCATATAGGCTTCGTCTTCCTTCCGGTGTTAATACCTCTGATGTGTTTAATGTGCTTTACCTTTCGAAGTATGTTGCAGCTGACGAGAGCCTTGATTTGAGGTCGAATCCTTCTCACCCAGAGGGACCTGATGCAGCATCATCTCTTATTTTGGCGCCAACTTGATGATCATTGGAATTACGTTTCTTTTCAGTTATGATTTTTGGTTTTTAATTATTTTCTATTTTTAGTTTAAGATAAAGATTAGAAGTGTCGTCATCTTTATCTAATTATTACGAGACTTAGGATTTAGCTCTTATAAAAGCCATGCTTTAGGCTTCTTTGTAAATCAGTTTTTGAATATTAATCTACGAGAGATTCCTCTTAGCCTTGTGTTTGATTTGATTAACGTCGTCAAAACAGGAAGTCGGTCTCAAGATTGAATTCTTCGCGAGTTCTCTTGATTGAGCGAATTGGGTCTCGAACGATCAACCTTAGATCTTTCGATTAAGCTGAAATTTGTTTCTTACGCTGCGCCACAAATATAGATGTATTTTGTCTGTTCACCTTTTTCTTATAAAAGATTGACAAACATGTTTTTCTTTATGAGTTTTACCATTTAAAAAAAAAAAATATTCATATCTCCAATTGTTTAACCACCTCAACTTAAAAAACGCATAAATCCCAAGTTTCTGCCAATTAACTCCATAAATGCTAAATTTTGATTTTCACGTTTATCTAAATAATTAATTACCTTAATGGTTGGTTTGATTTCATCCGCGGTAAGCAAAGGCTGGCCATGTTCGTCCTTGATAGAAATGAAAATGTCAAGAAAATCTTCAATCTGAGTTCTCTTACCTTGTCTCCACATCTTAATCCTCTCATCAATTATAGGATCATGATATTTATCCATAATAGCAGTAGCCTCTCTCATGATCTTCTCGTGTCCGTTTAGATCCAATCCAGTAAGCATCGGTAGATAATCCGATACACAAACCGCAAAGGTAAACCCCAACCCATCAAACATAGCATCCATATGCTTGATATCTTCCACAGTCAGTGCCCCATCGATTTCGGTTTTCTCGGAGAACGTCCTCGTTCCGAACATAAGCCTTTTAATCGCATTTCCACAGTAATGCCTTGTAACAAACCGGAGATCGACCGGTTCGGAGTTTTTAACCATGTTGTAAAGCCAAGCGGTCAAGTGATCGGTTTCTTCGGCTCTGTTGACGTGTAGCCATCGGTGCCTTGCCGGACAAACAATCTCCGTCATGATCACTTTCCTCATCTTCTTGAATTGTTCGCCGAACGGTGTGATCATGCAGGTCTTGTAGCCGTTGGAGAGGATCTTTTGAGCATAAGTGAGTGGTCTTGACGCGTAGGTTGCGTCTTGTTGCTTGAAAATCACACGTGCGATCTTAGGACACGTCACGGTGATCAAGTGAGCGTTTCCTAGACGCACACAAGCTATCTCCGTGTTAAGCTCTGTCATGAGGCTGTGAAGCCACCGGAAAACCGGACGGTTTTTAAGTATCGCCGGAATCATTCCGACGATCGGGAAACCGGTGGGGCCGGGCGGGAGAGGATGCAACTTCTTGTTTTGTGAGGATGTTTTCATTTTCTTGAATATCATCAAGAAAGAAATGACGACAAGAGCTTGAAGTGTTGTCAGGAGATACATTTTGCTAAAAGGCAACGTTTCGGGACTAGACTTGGTCGTGAGATCCGAAGAGTTTGAAGCTAAAGTATCCATTGTAAGGATTGAAGAAGGAAAAGACAATATGGGTAGTAATGTTTCTGCAAGGATCTTTCTTCCACCTTGTTATTTATATTGTCACATTAGCACAGGTAGGTACATGTGAAATGACGATACTATCCTTACATTTGGCGGGGAGGAAACAGTGTGGAAGGTTTAAAGTTGGACCGACTTGGTCTCCCTAGTGATGAGTGCAGGCCTGGATGAGTGGCTCACTTAAAATAATTTTGTTGGTGACCTGCCAAAAATCCTCGTGTTATATATGCACTATAATCAGCAAAACAGTGTATCAAATTGGTACATAAAATGATTTGGTTAGTTACTCGTTATTTGGTATAACTTGGTTTAAAACTTTTAAGATTTAAAATGAGCAGATAGTACATATTGCGAGGGATTCATAAAGCATATATACATATGATCATTTTCGAAACGAAAACTATACCTAATGTCATCTCTATCTAACAGAACAAACAAATATTTTTGAACTAATTGAACTCACATCATACATCTATGAGAATAGATTACTTTTGTTTGGTAGATTCGTCTAAAGATATGTATGCGATATATGTCTTTTTTGGGAATAACATCTCCATCAACTTTTTGTTTATAGACAACTGTTTTCTAGGAGTCCATTAATTTTTTTATGTGCGGACCCTTAAAATGAAAAGATAAGGTGAATATATCTTATATATATGCATTCGAAATATATGACATTAAAACTTATAAGAGATGTAAGATACTTTAAAAATATATCAGATTCATTTTTGGTCGAATGATTTTTTTGTTTAATGTGGTCATGAAAAATGTGACCCAAATGTATACTATTCATCATAATTAACCAATATTCTTCCAACAAGATTTTAACCTTTTATTTGGAGCGAAAACAACAACCAGTAAAGCTACCTACATTTAGTTTGAATAATTTTATATTAAAGAAAATTATTTATTTGTAAACAATAAACATAAAATTGGGTTAGGAATAAATTAATATTGGTTAGTTCACCAGCCAAAATGCCTCGTGGAATTGATGTTGGTCGTTGGAAGTTACTATCCATGTCAATGTCAGCTTTGCTGGTGGGGCATGTGGATGCATTTTAGTTACGACGTCGTTTTGGGAGTCCGGTGGCTTTACGCGGCGAAGAAGAATCCCACAAATTAAACGGCTAAACAGTTAAAACTTAAAAGGTAAACGATAGGAAACATATATTTACCAAAATATGAGCTTCACGTGGTGGATGGATCGAGTTTGGTTTATGTAATGCTATTTTTTGAAATTTCAATAATATAAGTAAAACCAAATGACAGAGAAAAAAAGAAATATTAATGCGTATTTATAAGTGCATGTGTACAAGTTTGTAAAAAAATTCAGATACAAGTGTTGTATACTTTATACATGGAGTAAGTCATATAATACGTGAAATACTAAATGCGATTGAATACCAAAGAATTATTATCATACAACACATGTGTTTTATTTCTTAACTAGGTGTTTCAATATATTTGGATTACATTTCTTTGAATTTTTTTTAAGACGGTGTATTTGTTAGTTTTTTTATTAATATTTAACTAATTATATATGTATATATGTAATATGTTCAAGTTTTTCTTTTAGGCTTTTCAATATTTCGTAATGATTTATATGTTTTCATTTTGGATTTGTTTAGGATATGTTTTTATAAATGTTTTATTAGGGAGTTTGTTGTTTGGTTTAGTTTACTCTAATTAATTTAGTTTTGTTTGGGATTTTATTGTTAACATTATTGTTGAAATTGTTAACAGATATAACATCATCTTATCATGTCAGTTTTCTTTTCTTTGTAAATGTATTAAGGATAAAATACATGAAATAATATAGCTCAAGCTTGCTATAATTTTTATTTTTTTTTGTCTAATAGTTATGTTGGTTTGAAATTAGAATATTCTTTCTCTAAATTCCTTTTGTTATTTTTCGGTTGTAGTAGAGTGAGATATGAATAATATGTTAACATAGAAACACAATTTTGTGAATATCTTCTACCCATTAACATAGGCGATGGTATTGTAATTTATATAAAAAACATGTACAAATTCAGTTATTTCTATCGAAATATTATCATGCCAACATAAAAGAAGAGGACAACATAATATTCGAAATATAGCCAATATGACCACCACTTACAAAGTGGTAGTCTAGTAGATATAGATATTTGTTCTCTCATATGAAAGCATTATTACATATTTTTGTATTTGGAGAATAAACATGGGAGACAAAAACCAAGCTCTGAATCATGACCTGCACAGTATCACATCTACATGCACCACAATGGTACGGTAATGTGTCACATCTCCATACAATTCCATACGCCGAGTTGTAATGTCGAAGGGTCGGCTCTGAGTTTCAATGGGTCTCAAGCTAAATATAAAAATAGGCCGATTTGATCATTAAGCTAAGGAAACTTTTAGGATTTGAGGGCCGATTTATTATAAAAAAAATTATTAAGATTGATATGAGGGCCGCAAGCATAAGCTTTGCCCGCTTGCCTTCAGGGCCGACCCTGTAGTAGAAGTGAACCCCAAAAATGCTAAACTTTTTTTCTTTTGGTAATTAGAAAACCGCAAAACAAACATATAGGGATTACTTTATGGCAAAAAGTGTGTTGAAATCCCAAACCTGATTTCTAAATGTGTTGGAGTCGGATTACTTCCAAGACTTATGCATTTTGCGTTGTAAGTTAGACAAAACAACTTACAGACTTTCTTATAAATGAAAGACCCATCAAGCCTCATAAGTACAATATACTTACTCTTCTCTTCTCTTGAAGTTTAGGTTTCTTTATCTTGGCTGGCTATCTTTCTAGCTCCATAATTGGAAAGACTAAAGAGAAGCTAATTCATTGTTTCCTTTGACAACCACTTTATTATTTACAGTTAGTGGTGACATTTTCAAATTAGATTATATAGAATGCATGTATAAGTTCCTCAAATTAAAGAAAAAATGTAGGAACCACAAAAAATGTAGGAATGCACAATTAATAGATCGATCAAGCCAATATTGATGACCACAGCGAGACTTTTCACATGTTCATAAAGCATAATACGTGAAAAATCGTTTTGCAAATCTAACCTAAAAGGGTAGTGAAATTATATTTAGAGCCTTAATGAACAAACAATAAAACTCCAGCCGGAATGACTTTTTTATCCTTACGGAAGTCTACACGGCAATTTAGAAGTCTACGTTGTAGACATATATTAGAAGTCTACTTACGGAAGTCTACAACTCAATTTGGAAGTCTACAACATAATTATTTATGAAATTTAAATCTATAAATGCATAAAAAATAATTTGACCAATAAATCATATTGATAATAAAACTAAAAACAATTGTGATGTTATAAAAATAAAAGTTCACAAAATTAAATAAAGTAAAAAAAAGAGACAGATTAGATTGAAAATGAATGAATGAACTACATACTATACTAAATATCAAATACTTTACTTAATCACATTACATTTAGAAGTCATGTGACAATGTGATGACATGGTAGTAGTTATTGTTATGTAATATGTATGTATAGTCTTTATGATTTTATGATTGTAATGGATTTATGTTTTAAGGATTTGTGTTATATGGTTTATGGTTTAGGATAAACAACTGATTAGAAGTTATAATGTAGGGTTTGATTATCAAAAGTTGAGTTCACTATAAAGTAATGTTAAATCTTGAGTATTATGAGTCATGTATGTCATTGACATTAGTTTATGTATTTATGAGTTAAAAATATGGGAAATGGATTAACATTAGAAGTTAAAAACATGTGTTTACCTTAATGGCTACATTTAAAGTTCATAATTTTTATATTTAAAATGTCAAATTTGCACCAAAGTGTAAAATTGTGAATATATTAAATGTTTGGATGATTGATAATATTTTTTATTTACAGTTTTGAATAATCTTAAGAAAATATTCTATTTAGGTTTTGAATTGTAGGCTTCCATTGCAGTGTACTCCACATATACAGACTTTAATTGCATACTTTAATTCGATATAGGTTTTCAATTGTAGACTTCTATTGCAATTAGGGTTTCATTTTAGAGTATATGGTTTCATAGACAACCAATGAAAGTCTACCTAAACAGAATTTTTTTTAACCTAACCAGATATTTTTGCCTCCATATATAAACTAAACTTAGCAGAGAAAACCCTACTTTTGTGGAAAAAACCATCTCGAAAATTGAAAATTTAAATTAGGTCAAACGTTGTAGTCGACAGTGGAAGTCTACAATTCGAAATCAAAGAAGTAAAAAGTGAAATTTAAAATTAGGTTAAACCTTGTAACAATTCGAATTCAATTTCAAAGAAGTACAAATTGATATTTGAGATTAGGTTAAATCTAGAAACAATTCGAATTAATCGAATTCAACTTCAAAGAAGTAAAAATTGAAAATTTAAATTAGGTCAAACCTTGTAGTATGCAGTGGAAGTCTACAATTTGAAATCAAAGAATTCCATTTGAACAAAAGTAAAAATTGAAAATTTAAATAAAGTTAAAATTTGTAAAATTCCTGGAAGTGTACACGAGAAGTCTATAATGGAAGTCTAATTAAATCAAAAAATTATTAACCTAACCGGATATTTATGTCTCTGGATATAAGCCAGGTTTGCTATGGAAACCCTAAAATCTCATTCTCAACTCTAGCCTCTTAACTTTCTCTCTCGACCGATCCACACAAAAAAAATCTCTTAATCTTTCTATCTTAATTTTGATTTCTCTTGCATCTCCCTCTCTCTAAATCTCTGAATTTCTCATTTCGATAACACATCTGGGAATTTCGTTTTGTATGAAATTTTGAAATCATCGTGTTTTGTGTTAGGTCTTGAAGATATGGCAGGTAGAGGTGGAAAGGGGCTTATAGCTACAAAAACGACTGCTGCTAACAAAGAGAAGAAGAAATCCGTCTCTCGCTCTGCTCGTGCCGGTATTCAGGTATCCCTGAAACCCTAGGTCTTCGTGGATTTGTTAAAATTTCAATTGCTTTTTTGGCTAATCTCTAAAATATCTCGTCGCCTCAGCTTTCTTGCTCCTTTAAGCAAGTAAGTAATCTTCTTTCTCTTTACTAATTTTTTGCCTATAATTGTTCTGATCCATAGAAAATTGTGGTTTAATTCTTCTGATTCCGCTCTGTTTTTGGTACTTTACTCCATCCTCTCAAACAAGTAATATTCTTTGGTTCTGTAAAGTTCTTGGATCGTCACTGTTGTTTAACCTTTGGTTTTGTAAAGTTCTTGGATTGTCACTGTAAATGTTTTGCTTCTTCTGGTACTGGTTCAAGTTGGTGGTTCAGGTTGGTGGTTCTACAAATTAGATAGAAAATTAGGGAAAAGGGGTTTTGGACAAGTCTATGTATAGAATGTGAATGTTATTATAATTTAAAGAGTAATGTACAATATATATATATAGTGATTCATGTAGAGAGGATTAGGGATTAACTAATTATAATAAGACCCTTAAGTTATATGTACTCTTATGATCTATACACTTCCTCAAGATGGAGGAACTTTCAGAACTCCAATAATGGAACAATTAGCCTGATGTCGTGCTTGAGATAATAGTTTGGTAAGCGCATCAACTAGTTGGTCATGAGTAGAGACATGGGACACGCGGAAGATGCTAGCTTGAATTTGATTCCGTATGTAGTGATAATCAAGAGCAAGGTGCTTCATCCGAGAATGGAAAACCGGATTAGCACATAGATATGTGGCTCCAATATTGTCGCAATAAATGACCAGTGCCGAAGAAAGTGTGATTCCCAACTCAGTGAGAAGAGAATAAACCCATTGAACCTCTATTGCGGTGTTGGCGATTGATCTATACTCAGCTTCAGTTGATGACCGAGCAACATCTTTTTGCTTTTTAGAAGACCATGAGATAGGATTAGAGCCAATGTAGAGAACATAAGCATTGGTGGAGAGATAATAATCTGTTTCACCAGCCCAATCCGCATCAGAGAACGCGTGTAGGTGAGAGGAGACTTGGCGCAGAGAAAAATACAGTGTGTCATCGTTCCAGCAAGATCCTGAAGGACTCGCTTCGCTGCCATCCAATGATCAGCAGTGGGATGATGAAAAAATTGAGAGAGACGGGTCACAGCATACAAAATGTCGGGCCTTGTGAAGGCTTGGTATTGTAAACTGCCCACTACGGATCGATATTCAGTTGCGTCTGGAAGAAGTATACCACTATGTAGAGTAAACTTGGGAGAGACTTGTAGTGGTGTTGAAACATGATTGGCATCGCACATATTAACTTTGGTGAGAAGATCCAATATGTACTTTCTCTGCATAAGATGAAGACCAGCCCGCGTTCGTATTGGTTCAATGCTGAGGAAGTAGTGTAAATCAGTTGGATCCTTTATAGAGAATCGATCAGCCAAGGACGTTAAAAGATTAACCATAAGTTTGTTGTCATTGCCAGTGACCAAGATGTCGTCGACATCGACAAGAAGATAAATGAATGACAATCCTCTGCGTAAGACGAAGAACGATGCATCTGCAAGAGAATTAACAAAACCAATGGCAGTTTGGTGACCTTTAAGCTCATTGTACCACGCTCTCGGAGCTTGTTTTAGACCGTATATCACTTTTTGGAGACGACACACATAATTAGGTCAATATTTATCAATAAAACCAGGGGGTTGTTGCATATAGACTTCTTCGTCAAGTGTTCCTTGAAGAAAAGCATTGTTCACGTCAACTTGTTTGATTGGCCAATTCTTGTTGATGGCAATGTCGAGAACCAGACAGATGGTGGTTGTTTTAATGACCGGACTGAACGTTTTGGCATAATCAACATTATATTGTTGATTGTATCCTTTCGCGACGAGACAAACGTTGTGACGATGAAGATTTCCAGTAGGTAGAAGTTTGAGTTTGAAAACTCAACGACAACCGACTAGATTTTGCAACGGATTAGGAGGAACAAGATCCCATGAATAGTTGCGTTGTTGAGCGTTGAATTCCTCAGAATACGCGGATTGCCATTTTGAATCTTTGAGTGCTTGTGTGATTGTGCTAGGTTCTTTTGGTAAAGATGGAGATAGAGCAGCGATGTTACTGTGCTTAGGGCTTGGCTTAACAATATTATTTTGGATCGTGTTTGCATACGGTGATTATTAAGTTGAGGATTTTGTGTTTGGTTTCTTTGTGGCTTTTGTTTTGGTTGTTGAGCTTGAGCCTGATTTGTGGAGGTTATTTGAGTGGTCGGAGGAGAAAGTGTAGTTGTTGGGTTTGTATTTGGTCTGATGGATTAGAGATGGTGTTTGATTGTACGGTTTGGTTAGGAGGTATAGTGTTTGTGAGGTGGTTTTGCTGTGCCACGGGCTCTGGCCCAATTTAAGGTGGAGCAGTGGGCTCAGAATTAGAGGGAGAAGAAGAAGTTGAGTTTGAGTTAGAAGATAATACCTGAGATGGAGATGAGGGGACAGAGGTCGATGTCAGAGACTGCGAGTGTGGCTGGTGAAGAACCGAGCACGGAGGCACCAAAGGCATTATTGTTGATGGAGGGCAGACATGTATGGGAGTGACAGTGGCAGCTTGTGAGACTGGATAATCAAGTACAGGGACTGGTGATTGAGAGGAAAGCTTGGAGAAGGGAAAGCGATCTTTGAGAAATTTGACATGGCGAGAAACATATATCCTTCTAGTGATCATATCTTGACAAAGGTAGGCACTTTGTATTGTAGAATAGCCAAGAAAAACACACCTTGTTGATTTATCTTGGAGCTTGTGCTTGTTGTATTGCCGTAGCCATGGAAAGCAAAGACACCCAAATATTTTTAAACGTTCGTAGTTCGGCTCAGTTTTGAACAACTTCTGAAACGGAGATTGAAGGAACAACACCGGCGTTGGTAATCGATTAATCAGATAAACAGCCGCGGCGAACGGAAAAGGCCAATATGATTTTGAAACCGACGCCTTTGAGAGTAAAGTGTGACCAGTTTCGACGATATGTCTATATTTTCTCTCCAACATACCGTTGTGTTCCGGTGTATGTGGTGGAGTTTTGAGATGCGAGATACCATTAGTGAATAGATATTCTTGCACCGCAACAAAATCACCGCCGTTGTCATAAAAGAGAGTTTTGATTCGAGTATGAAAGCGATTTTGACAAGGTTTTTAAGACTTCCAAGAAGTCTACACGAAAAGAGGGGTTTGTTTTGCATTTGACCAAAAATCGAATTAAATAATTTCTAGACTTCGACGAAGTCTACAATTATTTAATTAATTTGTAGATTTACTGGAAGTCTACATATTATTAGTCAATTATTCGTTATTTGGTCAAATACAAAACTAACCCCCTCTTTCCGTGTAGATTTCATGAAAGTCTACATTTCAAAGTCAAAATCTGGTCAAATGCAAAACTGATGTACTTTATTTTGTAGATTTCCAAGAAGTCTACGCAATAAAGTCAAACTTCTGGTCAAATGCAAAAGTAACCTCGGCACATGGCACTAGTTTTTTTGTTTGCAAAGGAATTGTGTAGACTTCCTATAAGTGTACTTCAGGTTATTTTCCATAAATGGTCCATTGCAATTCTGACATCTTCGTTGACTTGTAGACTTCCAGGAAGTTACAAGTCTAAACCAGATATGGAATTTGAGTTTGGATAAGTTTTGGTACCTTTTAATTCATTTGAGCTCGATTTTTTGCTTTCTTCACCGCCGTAACTTGGAAATCTAACCAATATTGAAGAATCCCCGATGTCGTTACGCAAGATTTGAAAGAAATCAACCGGTTTTGGTAAATTCTTTTGAAAATGAAAGTTACCCAGATTTATGAATGAAATTGTAGAGGAGAAGAAAGAAAAGAGGTAATAAAGATTATAATAGAGCATTAAGAGCTCGAAAATCAGTTGTTGAGCCATTAAGAGCTCGAAATTGTTTTTCATAGTGGTTGGAAAATTGATGAAGATGACATTTCCGTAAATAAGTTGATTTCTTTGGTTGTTGAGACTTTTCCTTCTATGTTGTGAAGTCCACATGTCACCCGGTGAAGTCTACGTAATGGCATTTTTGTAAATACATGGAGGTAATATGACAAAGATTGAAAAATTGAAGAAAAAGAAGATGAGGTGTAGGTTTTGCATTGACCACAAATAAGAGTATATTCTTCAAATCCTCACTAAAAATTCAAGTCGGCTTTCAAAGCGTCGTAACTATATCCCTCGTAAACTCTTTCACACCAATTCAAATACACGACGATATGATTAATGTCCAAAAACTAATGTCGGTTACACATCCGACGCCATCTCCGTTCTCCATTTGTTATTATTTTACGGAAAATTAATTCTTAGCTACATGAACTATTAGTTAATATGTTATTAGTCATCCCAAGTATATAAATATTCTCTAAACTATACACCAACTATATGTAAACATTTAAAAAAGAGAATTTTCATGATATGTCACTCTTGGCATGTCACTTTACAGTTATATCATTGTTTGAAAATCTTTGCAAGAATGCCATCTTTTTTTACTTTAACTTATATATTTTTTGGGTTTGAATTACCTATTTTATATTTAGTGAATAGTTTTTGGGGATAGAGATTAGGGTTTGGGTTTTGAGAGAGAATTTTTTTATGATTTTGTTTTTTATATAAAATGTGGCATGTTTGCAATAAATTTTCAAGGGTAGCATATTTGAAAAAATATTTTCAAATGTGACATGTTTGTAATTCCCCTTTCAAAACTACAAATTGGATTTTTTGATTAACAATTATTAATTAGGTTAATCCTGTAAATATTTTCTTAACAAATATTTTAAAAAAAAAACATTTCGAAGAAAAATTGAATACGTGAAAATCCGCCAAAGTCTAATTTTTTAAAAATATTATAGAATTCCTTGACAAGAAAACTGTATCCTACCCCGATATTTAAATTGCGAGTATAGTTTCTTTTAATCTATAACATAAATTATTTTTTCTGTAAATTTTTAGATTGTTGAAATTTTTTATCAGTAAAGTATTTGGGAATTTTAAAATTTTAATTTGATTTTCGAAATTAAATATGGAAACATAACTACTTTTTTTTTTTAACAACATGAAACATAACTACTTTTCTTATATTAAACGTTAATTTTTTCTTTCCTGAGAACTTGAGATTTTTAATACTTTTGTTGTTTCCGAATATTTGTTCTTTTGGGATTTTTCAATATTGAATTATTAATTTATTTCATATTTTAAAATTTTATGGATTTTGCTATTTGGATTTATTTTCGAATTTATGTATTATTAATTTTTTGGATATCATTTTTTAAGAAAATAATTACATATGGCCCAAAATAAATACTTTTATATCAAAAAATGTTTTTAATTTGTTTACATATAGTTGGTGTATGTCACTATGTGTTATACATTAGTGTTGGAGCTGGATTTCACCATTTGAAATCAGGCCCATTAAGCTTAGGATATAACCAGACTCGATGAAATCCAGAATTGGGCCTAAAGCCCAGTGTTACGTTGACAATATTAAAAGACCAGCGTGCCATTCGGTAGCGCTGAACTTCGTTGAGCAGTTCGTTGACTGCAGAGATAAGAGGAACCGCTGACCAAGCAGCTCAGCGACGACAGGACCAAGTCAGTGCCGCTCAACGGTTGACGAAGAGATCCCGATATTCCCGGAGGATACACCAGAACGTGTCCGAGATCTCCGGCGACGAGGAGGGATTCGCGGAGCTGAACCATTCAGCTCGAGGAAATATAAATAGCTAGTTCTAGAGCCAAAATGGCTAACTTTTTTCCATACAAAAAAACACTCAATCACACTTTAGCTCATCAACTCTTGTCTTAGCTAAAGTTCTTTGTATACTTATACCGAATATCAATATTAATCCATTTTCCGTTATTTTGGTCTCGATCCTTGTTAGATCTATATACATTTCTTAGGACTAAAGTTTCTTTCCCGAATTCACATATAAATTTTTAGTGCAGAATCCAACTTCCACATTTGGCGCCGACTAAGGGGAAGAAATACAATCGTCATACACAAAGATCTAACCTCGAATCCACCGCAGTAGGAATGGATACCACCAACGCTCAAGAGTCAGCCCAGGTCACCAATCCGCAGATCGTTGATCTAGAAACTCAACCAACCCGGATCTCATCAAAACCAGGTCGTGGTCAATGACTAGACTGAAACAAAACAAAACCAGGTGTTTGCGGTTAACAACAGCCCCGCGAGTGCACAAACTACGGATCCATATGTCCAGCTTGGAACCACGACAACCACCGCTGTCATGCCTGCGCCTCGGATGCCAAGAAGCGTATGCCTACGAAACTCAACTTCTGGTGGAACAGATTCAACTTACGTCACTAGCACCTCGACAAGAGGTATCCCGCCGCTCCCCACGGGACGTAGGGAACGCTCCCAAGACAATTTATCGGAAATGCGCCGAATGCTGTCGACTCTGGTAGAACGAACGCAAGGGCAAAATCTAATCGTCCGAACGGTGGTGGCCCGCCTTGACCAACAGGAGAGAACATTCATGGCTCAGCTCCACGAGATGTTTCGGTCCATCAATCAGGGGCTCCCGTCTCGCAGGACGCCCAATGAAGAAATAACTCCCTCCAGGAGCACAACCCCAAGGCGGCAACTAGACTTTTCAGGGATCCATGTGACCCCAACAGGCACCCCTCGTTATCTAGCATTCAACCTCAACCCAAGGACTAACTCGTGGACGGCAGACCCGACTGTCCCGAACCAAAGGAGTAATATCACACAAGTGAATGAAGGAATCCTTCGACCTCCTCCGCCACTGAGCAGGACGCGGCCAAGTCCATCAATGTGGGTTGGACAAACATATCAAGAGGGAGACCCCCAGGGGAACCCAGCTCAAACTCCGTCCGACCTTGTCGAGACAACCAAAAATACCTTCAACCAAGACACCTTTTACAGGTACGCCGAGCAGACCCAGGCGGAGCTGCAACGTATGCAGACTTGTGTCCACAGAACTACCAGTTCAGCTCTGGATATCGACCGGGCGATCAAAGACACTCGGTAGATACCATTTACTGATAGAATAGCTAACGCATCCGTCAGAGATATTGGAAAAATCAGAGGCAGCGATCCCAAGGCCCACGTAAGAGCATTTAGGCTTGCCGTAGCAAGAGCTCACGTGGTCGATTACGAGAAAGAGGCGGGGCACTGTAGGCTATTCGCTGAAAGACTGACAGGTCCCACCCTGGAGTTTGCAGGGCTGGACCGCTGCTCAATCGACAACTTTGACGCCATAATAACGTTGTTTCTCAAACAATACTCCGTATTCATCGAAGCAAGAGCTTCGGAGGCCAACCTATGGAAGCTAACCCAGGGACCTGAGGAGCCCCTCAGAGACTACATATCAAAGTTCAAGACGATTAAATTCAGAATCGCCAACCTGAACGAAGAAGTAGCATTAGAAGCGCTGAAGAATGTCTTATGGCATAAATCTAAATTTTGAGAGGAACTCACTGTCAACCCCTTCATACCACTCAACGACGCACTGCACAAAGCAACCTTCTTCGCCATCCTTGAAGAAGAGACAACTCTCCTTTAGAAGAAATACACGAACTTAGCAGCTGCCCCCGAGCAACAACAACCTAAGATATTCGTCAAGAATTATGGGAAGGGACAACAGGTGTACGCCATCGACCATGCGCAGCAAGGCAAGAAATCCGAATACAATGGAACAAAATTTTGCACTCACCATGGCAAAAGAGGCCATTCCACCAAAGAATGCCGGTACCTAGCCGGCCTCAAAGGAAAAGAAAAGAAAAACCCTGAAGCAGCTCAGCTAAACCCGACGGTTGAAGAAAAAATGGCCGATGTCGAACCTCCGCCTGCTGAGAAGCCAAAAAAGAAGAAGTCAACGATGAAGTGGGAAAGACCCGTCGAGGAGACAAACCCAGTTCAGACCCCATCCTCATCCAGAAAACGTACAGACCTGATCTTTGGAGAAATCAGCATATGCGGCGGATCAATGAAGTCAGTCATTACCACCCACCAGCTCCAAAAAAGTTGACCAGCCCTTGGATGAAGATACCACGCGCCATTAAAAGCCTGAGCAACCCTACTCCGGCTAAACGAGTCGATTTCATCCTTGGAGGATCAAAACTGTGCAGAGATTCAATAAACTTAATCAGAACACACCAAAGCAGGGCCAGCGCATCTCACGTGCCCCGAACTGCATTTAGAGGAGTAAACCATCAAATCGCCTTCGCAGAAAGCAAAACAGCCTACCTGGATAAGCCACATGACGACGCGCTAGTCATCCAACTAGAAATATATGGCTGCCTAGTCTCTAGAGTAATGATAGACACTGGCAGTTCAGTCGATCTGCTATTCTACGACGCATACAACAAAATGGGTCTAAACGACTCTGACCTACAAGGTCAAGGCACACCGCTAACCGGATTCGCAGGAGAAACAACTTATTCCATGGGAATGGTTCGACTCCCGATGGTGGCGGAAGGTATCCACAAGTTTGTAAACTTTGTTGTGGTAGACCGCCCAGCTCCATTTAACGCAATACTTGGGCGGCCATGGATATACGCCATTAAAGTCGTACCTTCAACATATCACCAATGTGTTAAATTTCCCACTCCTACCGGAATAGCAACCATAAAAGGAAATCAGAAGATAGCAAGGATCTGCTACCTCAACGGGCACAAGCAGCTGGAAAAATCCACCAACTAGCAATTACAAAAACGGGAGGAGCAAAACTTTCGTCAGCTCGCTGAGCACAATAACCCCTAATTGACCAAACCCCATTAAGATTTGGTCATCCAAACATGCCTTGACAAATCTCACCCTGAGAAATGTGTTGGTATCGGAGCTGACCTCCCAGAGCCAATAAAAAAGAGTTAATTGAGTTCCTCAAAAACAATATCAGCTCCTTCGCCTGGAGCACCTCTGACATGAAAGGAATAAGCATCGACGATACATCTCACGAGTTGAAAGTCGATCCTGGACTGGTTGGCCAATCCCATTGTAGTCAAGAAGAAAAACGGTAAGTGGAAGGTGTGTATCGACTTCACAGATTTAAATAAATCATGCCCAAAAGACAGCTTCCCATTTCCGCACAACGACCATATAGTCGAAGCCACAGCCGGATACCAGCTGCTCTCAATCATGGACGCCTTTTCCGATTACAATCAGATTCTGATGAACCCCGATGACCAAGAAAAGACGGCGTTCATAACAGATCGAGGAACCTATTGTTATAAGGTTATGCCCTTCGAACTGAAAAATGCAGGAGCTACATACCAACGACTGGTCAACATAATGTTTGCCCAGCAGCTCGGAAAAAGCATGGAAGTTTACATTGATGATATGCTTGTAAAATCAGTAGATCAAAATGACCATGTAGCCCACTTAAAAGATTGCTTCGCAATCCTCAACCAGTACGGAATGAAGCTCAACCTAGCTAGGTGTTCTTTCGGAGTCCCATCAGACAAATTCTTGGGCTACCTCGTCACGGAGCGAGGGATAGAAGCTAATCCCAAACAAATTACGGCATTTTTAAAAATGGCGTCTCCCAAATCAACCAGGGAGGTGCAGCGACTCACATGACGGATAGCTGCGCTGAACCACTTCATATCCAGATCAACAGATAAGTGCCTTCTATTTTACCAGTTGTTGAAAGGCAACAAGAGATTCAATTGGGACGCCAGCTGCGAGGAGGCCTTTAAACAATTGAAAGTGTACCTCAGCCAACCCCCGATATTGGCAAAATTGGTAGAAGGAGAACCCTTATACCTTTACATCGTAGTCTCACCAGCTGCCATAAGCGAGTAGAAACCCATATTTTACGTAAGTAAATCATTGTTGGACTCAGAAACCAAGTACCCGGCAATGGAAAAGCTAGCATTGGCAGTATTCATCTCGGCTAGAAAGCTAAGACCATACTTCACAGCCCCAGCCAATCGGGAAGATTCGTAAAATGGGCTATCAAGCTCGGCGAGTACGACATCGAATATTGCACCAAGACCAGTGCCAAAGCCCAGGTCCTAGCTAATTTCGTAATCGAGCTAGCACGACAAGTAATCAATGGAACCGAGCCCGAGAAGATATGGACACTCCACGTCGATGGTGCCTCTTCCAGACAAGGATCCGGGGTTAGATTAAAACTCACCTCCCCCACCGGAAAAGTACTAGAATAATCCTTCCGATTAGGATTCCCAGCTTCAAACAACGAAGCAGAATACAAAGCCCTCCTAGCCGGACTAAGACTTGCTCTCGGGATCGGAGCTAGAGAATTGAGTGTTTTCAGCGATTCCCAGCTAGTAACCAGCCTATTCCACGGTTAATACGAGGCCAAAGATGACAGAATAGACGCATACTTGAAGATCACTTGCGAGCTGACCAAACAGTTTGACAAATTCAAGCTAACACGCATACCGCGAGGTGAAAATACCTCCATAGAGGCCTTAGCAGCCCTAGCGTTAACCTCATGCCCTTTGGTCAGAAGGATAATCCCATAGAAGGGATAGAAAAGCCAAGCATTCATTTAGCTTCGAAGTCAGGAGTAGGAGTAAATGCCGTCATAACAAGGCAAATGGCTAGAGACTCGCAGCTCGAGTCCAGCTCCCAAACCGAGCCAACCCAACCGCAAAACAGACAACCAATGGACACGGACGAATAAGGCGGAAAACGCAAGCATAAACTCGACCCCGAAGATCTGAGCAATTCGCAGAGAGCAAAATAGCTTGAAATAACTCGCAGAATCACTGATCGAACATATTGGAGGATCTCTATCTCTGAATACATCAAAAACAGGGCCACACCGCAATGAAAATGGGAGGCCAGTAAACTAAGAATCCAGAGCGCCCATTTTTGCGTTGGGGAAGGAAGATTGTTCAGACGAAGCGTATTCGGACCATGCCTTACCTGCATCCACGGAGACGAAATCGTCAAAACAATAAAGTGAATACATGCCAGATCCTGCGGGAGCCATTCCGGAGGAAGAGCTCTCGCCATCCTCATTAAAAAAGAGGGCAACTTCTGGCCAACAATGTTGGCAGATTGCGCCGAGTTCGCGAAAACATGCGAAGAATGCAAAAAGAACCCCCAAATCGTCCAACAAAAATCGAAAATACTACCATCAATCTCGTCCCTGTATCCTTTCATGAAATGGTCGATGGATATAATCGGACTCTTACTCACTCGGGACCCAAGAAACTCGAGTACGCACTGGTTATGACCGACCAATTCACCAAATGGATGGAGGCCTCAGCTTACTAGCAAGTCCATCCAGAACAAATCAAAAAGTTCATATGGAAAAACATAATATGCCGACATGGACAGCCGCACGAAATAGTTACCAACAGCAGCACCCATTACACCTCGGCAGCATTTCGACGGTTTTGCTACAAATGGCACATCCGCCTCACCTTTTCCACCAAAAGTAACCCGCTTGGCAACGATTTAGGGAGGACGGCAACTCGCCCCCTAATCGAAGGCCTAGAAAAATGCTTAATAGCCTATAAAGAAAGATGGAGCGACGAGCTGCCAGGATTGCTATGGGCCATGCGAACAACAACCAGTAAAAATACCACAGAGACACCTTTCTCGATGGCGTACGGAACTGAAGCATTGGCACCAGTTGACATAACAATACCAAACCTCCGGGGGGTAACTACCCTCCTTACCGAGGACCCCAGCGAGAACTCACTCCAAAAAGCCGTCGACATGATGGAAACACACCGCGAGCTGGCCGGAATTAGAGTCCAAAACAACCAACAAGCAATAGCTCGGCATTACCTACCAAAGCAAGGTCCTTGCAATTTATGACTCGACAGCCTAGTCTTGTGCAATCCACAACACAAACCACAAGAGCCAAGTGACGGAACTAAGGAGACCCTTTGGGAAGGTCCCTACTGCATTGCTGCTCTGATGCAACCCCACATCTACAAGCGACCCGAAACTCTTCTACCACTAGCATCCCCATTCAAAAATCGAACTACGACATGGCTTGATCCCTTTACCAGGTACATAGTCAGCCCGTCTCTCGAGCACAGCCATACCAAACAAACATTCCCACCCAATCAGGCCCAATGTAATCCAACCCTTATAAGGTTGTTATTACAAATAGCTTTGTTAATTCCCTACTTTGGCCAGCTAGCCCCGATCTGAAACATCTTAAAGTAAACTGAACATCATTATAATCGAAGTCGATCTAGCAAAACGATCACTCAAATACTTAGGCTTAAAAAGATCTAAGTCCTAAACTTCGTTATAATTAATACGTCGGGCGACCAAAATTCTCACATCGCTACAACAAGTTCAGACTTGTGCGAATCATCTTACCAAACAGGATCAGACTACTTCACAATTATTCAGCTCGGACAAAGTGGTATCAACAAAACAAAATACAAAGAGAAAAAGAAAATTCAACCTAGAACGAGAAGCAACCAAGGTAAAATTATTCATAATAAGTCAGCTCCCACGAACAGGAGCAGCGGATAAAAGCTTTCCCAGGCACCAAAAGGTCCAAGGCAAATCAAAAGCCCCACTTGGGCAAACAAAACAACGAGTGAAAAGTTTTATTCAAAACATAAAGGGAAGGAAGGAGCTGGGAAGCAGCTACGTTGCGGTGTCTTCAACCGCCTTGTCACCTTCGAACAGCTCCGGATCAGCCAGATGATTAGAGCCATGCTCATTGACTCCACCCGGAGCCTGAGTAACAGGGTCCACCTCCATGATAAGGTCAAATTAACCCTAAGCAACTCTCTCAAATTAAGAGATCAATTGCAGTATTTAGGGATCGAATCCACAAGGAATCAATTACACAATAGACTAATAAATTTGGATAAAGCTAAGCAGGATGCAGGAAAATCGGTTGAAAAGATCAATTAAAAGAAAGCTAGGTGCAGGAAAATTTCAGGTGAATTAGAATTGCTGATAATAATTAAAGATAGGATATGATGCACAGTTCTTAAACATGAACATGAGTATAAAATCAATCAACTTTCGCTGCAGAGATTATCTATGTTTAAATCCTAGAAGACCAAATTTCTTTGCGAATCCTAACAATCTAAACAAGCATTAAAGTTCAAGTTCAATTGTTCACAAAACCCTGAACCAAATTTCTTTGCGAAAAAGAATTTTCCTCATCAAAGACTAGATCATGTAATCAACAAAACTGTCATTTCTATTAATTATCCTAAGATCATATTTAAGGTCATGAATCTAAAGCAATAAAGTCAAGTCAAGATGAAGGACATCTAAAGATATTATCCTATGCAATTAAATCAGATCTAGCAAAACATCAAACACCTTTGAGAATTCCTAAACCTAACAGGGAAACTACTCAGACATATTCAAAGAAGCAAACATATTATTCATTGAATATATCTCTTAGAAGTTGATAAAATAAAGCATGAAGCCTAAACAATGGATTAAAAACGTATTTATAGAGGTCCTAAACGGACTGGAAACATAAAAGTAAACATCTGCAACTTCTGGGCAAAAACGGCAAACTTCTGAAATTGAAATTTTTTGAATCCGCGATGGTGTCGTTCGACACCCAGGGGGTGGTGTTAGGCGACACCAACCTCTGAAATTTATTCTTCACTAGATCAATTCGTCGTCTTCTTCCGCAATGTTCCAAAACTTCCAGTAAACATCTTTTATGCTCCAAACATCTAGAAACCTGTAAAGACACTAAAAAAAAACAAAACAAACCGAAGACTCTAGATATTGGACTTATATCATGGTCTTAAACAAGTAAAAACCATGATGTATCAACTCCCCCAGACTTAGCTTTTTGCTTGTCCCTAAGCAAAACAGATATTATCACTCCTTTAGGAACCACATACCATGCAAAGCTAATCCGGTGATACTTTGATGTTTCCCTAGAAGTATAGCAGTCCTCCAGATTGATTCCAAACTACTTAGAGAATCTCAGACTTTTAGTTGCAAACCCCTTTAGTTTATTAAGTGCACTCTCATCGAGGGAATATCGATCGCTGGACCTTCTAGATTCTTTCACCTCCTTTAACAATTTCCTGCGTTTCACCCTCTCTCTTCCCTCTGAAACTGTATCCGATTAAGGATATCATAGAGATGCATTGCCCATTTTTGAACTTTTTGATTCAGGATTTTTCTGATTTTCGGACATGCACTTTTCTGCTTGAACTACACTTTTCTGTAGACTTTTTTATTAGATCTTTGGCATCTCTATGACTTCACTAGATCAGCGCTCACTACTATTGTTCTTGTGGAGACAGGGTCATCAGGCTTTTTTATTTTGATCTAGGACAGTTGAATTCGTCATTTGGGAAGAAGTTTCAAGAGCGGTCCATCCTCGCTTTCAAGTGTTTGGAAGCTGAATCAAGTCTTGCGATTTCCAATGCCCAAGACAAGAGATTTAGAGTTGATTAAGGGCGGGGTCTGCAACGTCTTTCTGGCGTTCTCCAGAAATCTGAACTCGCTCCGTTAAACTGATCCACTTCCAGTTACCCACCTTAGTAAAACCAGCCAACTTGCATTGGTAATGGTCCTTGAGTGTTGTTGAAAGCAAGTGGAAAGGGGAGTTACGACCCAAAAGTTTTAAAAACTGACTCATAAAAACTCAAAATAGAAAACATAGTTAGCAACTACCTCCCCAAGACTTAAACGACACTGTCCCCAGTGTTATTAAGCCTGAGATTGGTGAATAAAATAGATAGAAAACGAGATGAATTGAAAAATGAATGATTATGTTACCTGATGGAGTGGTGTCGATCGACACCCATGATTTTCACCCGATCGACCAGATGGCCGATCCACTGTTCATCCGCAAGTTTTTTTTTTTATTTATTTAAAAAGTCTAAAACACTTTAACTAAAAATAAAAGTTAGTAATAAAAGAAAATTTAAAACAAAAATAAAATACTTACTAGTGGGTGGCCTCCAACTCAGCGCTTGTTTTTAGTCTGTTAGCTTGACTGTTTTGAGGAACTAGATATGTGGAGGATCTACACTCTTCCATGGAATGATTCCAGGGAAACGTTTTTGCGTTTTCTGCACCATCTCATGTATAACTCCATCTCCCTTCTCTTTCAGCTTTTGAGGAATGATAATTCGCACTTTCGTGAACGGTTTAGAAGTCCTTTTACGCTCCTTAGGAATTCCTGCAAAATCATCAAAAGAAAAACCAAGCTTTCGAGAAACTCGTTGCTTGCATGAGCGCGTAACAGCCTGTGAAGTTTTAAATCATGATGTAAATCAGGAGAGTGGGAAATAAGTTCAAGAAGCGCGTACCTTTCTTCTTTGACAAGATCGTGGGCGGGGAGTTGTGGAATAATCTGTTCAGCAACAAATGAAGGACCGGATTCTAACTCCTGGATTGAAGCTTCAACCTCTAGAATCTCCACGGAAAAAGTCTGACCATCGATGATGGATTTTTGCCTTGTATTCTTCATGTCAAAATTCATGACAATGTCACCTAGATCAAGCTTGATCTTTCCTTTCCTCATATCGATTTACGCGCCAGCAGTAGCTAAGAAAATCTTCCCAGAATCAAAGGATCTTTAGGCTCACCATCATACTCGAAAACCACAAAATCTGCAGGAATAATGTAGTCTTGAATCTTAATAGGCACATACTGTAAAATTTCTTTTAGGAATCTCCTGGATTGATCAGCTAGAAGAAGAGACATCCAAGTTGCCCTGAAATCAGTCATCCCAAGATCAATAACAACAGACAATGGCATTAAGTTAATTACTGATCCTAAATCACAAAGAGAGTGAGGAAACTGCCCTGTTGAAATTGAGTAATTAAGCACGAAGTTTCCTAGATCCGGAAGCTTGACTGGAATCCTGCTCTGGATCATAGCAATTACTTCCTCTGAAACCACTATGTCCTTCTTCTTCTTCTTAGGCACTGGAGGAGTATTTAAGAGAATTGCTCTGATATCTCTAGTCAACAAGGCTCTTTGCTCATGACTAACTCCATTTGCTGCAAGTCGCTTGACATATCATCTCAAAGCTAGAGATAGCTTTACTGCATCGATTAAAGGCATCTCAACCATGACCTTGTCTATCATCTTCTTACAAATCTCTTCTTCAATCTGGTGCTTGGACCGCCTATCTCTGGGGAATGGAAGCTTGAACTTGTAAACCTTCTCCTCTGAAGCAATCGCGAACGCCGAAAAATCTGGCGCAGTCTGGACGGGGTGTCGATCGACACTCCCATGTGGGTGTCGATCGATACTTGCTTTTTGTGTCACGATCTGAGATGATTTTTCGAGCGGTGTCGATCGATGCTCAGTATCAGTGTCGATTGACACTTGCTCTGCAGTCCCAAAAATTTCGTCGAACTCTGCGAAATAATCCTCTTCAGTGGCCAGAACGGCATTGCAAGTGCTCCTTGGGTTTGCATCAGTCTTCGCAGGAAGATAACCCTCTTGTTTCTTGATAGAACTGGCAGTTTGAGCGACCTGAACATCCAGCTTCTTCACGTGCGCGCTTAATGCAGAAATCTTCCCATCTAATTCTTGGATATCCGAATCAAGCTTTCCATTAAAACTCACGGTCATCATCTGCTGTCCTTCTAGGATCTGTTCCAGCATAATCTTAACCTCGTTGTCCTGCTAAGGAGGTTTCTGATAAGAAGAGGAACCATAATTCCTTTCATAGTTGTATCTCTAATATGGCTTTTGATAGGACGAACCATAACCTTGCTTCTGAAATCCAGTCCCATTGATGTAGTTGACATCCTCTGGCTCAAATGTCTCAACCTCTTGAGCAAACTGGACTGATTCTTCCCAGCTATAAGACTATGCATCGAGTCAAGCTTCCTGGTGACTTCTGCAAACTGGTTTCCACTGATGTCTTGCTTCTGCTGGCTCCTCTCGTAGTCCAAGTTCTTAGCACTATTGTTGTTGGCCAAGTTCTCGATCAGTCTCAAAGCAGCTTCCGGCAAATTTGTCTTGAAGTTCCCATTGCTCGCTGCATCCATAGTTACTACATATCTCAATGCAATCCCTTTGTAGAAGATGCTAAGCAGCTGAACATCAGTGAAGCCGTGATGAGGAAAATTTCTCTGATAGCCCTTGAACCTATGCCATGCAACCATGTATGCCTCAGAATCTCCTTGCTTGAAGGTGGCAATCTTTGCTCTCAGATCCTCAGACTTTGCATCATCAAAGAAATTGCTTAAGAAAGCATTCTTTGTATCCATCCAGTTTGTAAGCGAGCCCCGAGGAAGCGTCCTTAGCCAATACTTAGCTTCCCCATGTAAAGAGTACGGGAAAAGCTTGCAGAATAGGTAGTCCTCAGAAACTCCGTTTGCCTTGATGCTTGATGTGAGATCCTCAAATCGCTTTATATGGTCCATGGGGTTTTCATGAGAAAGACCGCAGAAAGGCTCATGAGCAACTAGTGAGAAGAATGTTGGTTTTAGCTTTAAGTCATTTTGCTGGAATGGAGGTGGTCGAATAGCAGATCTATTGGCATAGAACTGTTCTGGTCTGTTGAAATTCGCTAGCGTTCGGCCTCGCGCAGCATTCTCCTCGTTCCTCAAAATGTTTTGGCGATTCAGAAGCTGGTGTCGATCGTCACCTGCAATTCCTTCGTGTCGCTCGACAGGTTGTTGGCGTTGAGCGACACCATCTGCCTGAATCGCCAGATTCTCTTTGACGATCAATGTTCCATCGTCGTTGATCCTCTGTCCTTGCGCATTATACTTCAGTCCTGTCGGATCACGCAGAACTCCATCATCTCCCGGAGTCAATATGACGGGTGGTATAGCAGCCATCCTTTCTTCTCTGACTGCTCTCCTATTCTCACGTTCCAAACGTGCTAGCTCCTCAAGTTTAAAGTTAACTAGCTCCTTGTCTTGGTTGCTTATAGTATCAGGCATGTTCCTGAAATGCAAAACAGAAAGAGACAAAATAAACTAGCAAAGCAAAAATAAAAATAAAAAGCTTAGACAAAATCGTAATAAAATAAATCGAATGGCGTTGACTCCCCGGCAACGGCGCCAAAATTTGATAAGCTCCAATTAACCCTAAGCTACTCTCTCAAATTAAGAGATCAATTGCAGTATTTAGGGATCGAATCCACAGGGAATCAGTTGCACAATAGACTAATAAATTCAGATTAAGCTAAGTAGGATGATGAAAATGCAAAAACAAGTAAACAAAGCAAGTAATCAATCAACTTTGCTGCAGAGATTATCTATGTTTAAATCCTAGAAGACCAAATTTCTTTGTGAGTCCTAAAAATCTAAAAGAGCATTAAAGTTCAAGTTCAATTGTTCACAAAACCCTAAACCAATTTTTTTTGCGAAAATGAATTTTGCTCATCAAAGACTAGATCAGGTAATTAACAAAACTGTCGTTTCTATTAATTATCCTAAGATCACATTTCAGGTCATGAATCTAAAATCAGCAATATACTCAAGTCAAGATGAAAAACATCTAAAGATATTATCCTATGCAATAAAATCAGATCTAGCAAAACATTAAAAACACCTTTGAGAATTCCTAAACCTAACAGGGAAACTACTCAGACATATTCAAAGAAGCAAACATATTATTCATTGAATATATCTCTTAGAAGTTGATAAAATAAAGCATTAAGCCTAAACAATGGCTTAAAAACGTATTTATAGAGGTTCTAAACCGAAAGGAAACATAAAAGTAAACATCTGCAACTTCTGGGCAAAAATGGCAAACTTCCGAAATTGAACTTTTTTGAATCCGCGATGGTGTCGCTCGACACCCAGGGGGTGGTGTCGAGCGACACCAACCTCTGAAATTTATTCTTCACTTGATCAATTCGTCGTCTTCTTCCGCAATGTTCCAAAACTTCCAGTAAACATCTTTTATGCTCTAAACATCTAGAAACCTGTAAAGACACTAATACAAACACAAAACAAACCAAAGACTCTAGATATTGGACTTATATCATGGCCTAAAACAGGTAAAAACCAAGATATATCAGGAGCCATCACAGAATCCTCCGAAACCTAAGGGAGATTCAGCTTCCCAACATCAAAGTCGGATACTATGGCTGAACGAAAAGCCTCCTCCACTGCCGGCTGCTGGGCCATAAGTGACCCGTGCTCCTTATCCACGGTAAACTCCTTCCGCGTGAGGGACTCCAACAGCTGTACATTAGCTAACAACTCCTGAAGATGGATCTCAGCCTTTACCTCTACATCCTTCTTCCAAAATTTTTTGCCAACGAATAGAAGCATCTCTTCGTATTTCTTGGCAAGCTCTAAGCGACCCGCCCTATGGGACGTGCAAACTTCAGTCCCCCAATCCTCCTTCGGTCCCTTGAGAACTGCAACCTCCTCCTGAGACATCTTGAGCTCCGTACTCACCTTCGATAGTACCCCCTTCATGTTCTCCAGCTCGTCGCGGCGAGGCACATCTTGGAGGTGGACCTCGGCGTCAGCAACAAGAGAATTAGCTGCTTCCAAGGCCTAAAGGAAATCGAAAGCTCAGCCAGCCATTCCACCAAGGAAGTCAAATCTCAAACAAGAACTAAACTAACCTTCCCCATCGCCGAGGTAAGCTTGGCGAATGGCTCCTTTAGAACCATGTTCTGCACGAGTGGAAGAGGACACCCCCCCCCCCCCAAGTTTACAATGATGGAAAAAATGAGCAAGTCCTTCAGGATCGTCACCAACCGGATAATTCCGAGAATGGGAATAAGTCCAGTGGAATGGCTTGCCCCCGCTATCTCCAGGCGAGATGTTGCGACTGTTAGCAGATCCTCCCTTTGAGGAAGGAAGAGGTGAGCAGGATCTGGCCGTTTCGATTAGTGAGCTCTCCCAGAGGACACATTGGAGTTTGAACTGCCCCGGGCTGGAGGGAACTCCAATGAACGATCCCCTAGCACTGGAGCAGCTGCTCCAGAGTCACCAACAGCCCCCACGACAACCAGGACAGGCACAAGCTGAGCCCCCAAAGCGCTAGCAGGAACTCTGACCTCCCCGAGGACGGAGTTAAACAGCTGCGGTCACCTTCCCAGAACGACCTCGTGCACTAGCAGGGGAGGAATCTCATCGGGACGCCGGAATGTGGATCTGCAAGACATATCAGTCGTGGGAGGCATGTTGGAAGAAGAACTAGCATCCAAAGGCGCTTGAGCGGCGGATCCTGCATCGAAATCAAGTTCTTAATCGACAGGGCCCTTAGAAAAACATCTGGCAATCCACACAGGGGACACAAGAGAGTGCAAAAACTAACCTGAAGGTCGGATAACTTTTCTAGCTAGAGCGCGGGAGTTGAGTTTGAATGAACATTTCTTCCTCCTCGTAGCAGAGAAGGGGGGAGGGATACTAGAAAATGGAACTGGATCAAAAGCGGGGATAATAGACAGGACAACTGACTCGGCAATAAATCCAGCTAAACCTCACAAAGCGTAAATGCTTTTGATACGAGGGAGGTCAAAGGATTCCCAGTGAATCTGACCACTCCGGAGGCGAGCGATACGGCCTCTGATGGAATCGTTGAGCTTTTTTTCTTCTGTATCCACTGCATAAGAACGAGGATCGATCAGAAAATTCGAAATAGCTTCAGAGAGCAAAACGCAATAGCAATAAGCAAGCACGAAAGTCATAATAGAAGGGGCATCCTATCAATGCGCATCTCCTAACTCGCATGAGTGGCAAAACGACCAGGGAAAGCTTCGAACTCCTCGACAGAGGCGACAGAGGAGGGGGATATCCGGAAGAAGAAATACCCTCCTTGCCAATTGGTATCCTTCTTTTGGGTGGTACCGACGATGATCCCGCAGCCAGGACGATTGGAAAGGTAAAACGACCAGGAACTCGAGAGTTTCTCTTGGCCGTATACAACTCCAAGAACTGGTCAACAAACAGTTCCAGCCCCTCCTCAAAGCCTCGGACGAAAGTTCAGATGGCATGACGAAGGAAGTTGGGGTTCATCTGCGGAAAGGCAAGTCCCAATGCGTCTAAGAGACCAATGATATAGATGGGGATTGGAAAGGTAAGCCCGGATGACTCAAAATAAGTAGAATAGGCACAACACTATCCAGGTCTGGCTGATTCAGGAGAATCCGAATCAGCAGGAAGAGCAAGTTCGACTCCCCCCGGGAAGTCCAGATCTCTAAAGAGGTCTGATAAATCCTTTGATGAGAGGTTGTAGGAAGTTTGAGGCCCAAACTGATCGGAGGAGAAAAGTATAGCGGATATGAGTTAAGATCAGGTCGCAGGAGGCTCCGGTCAGTTAAGGAGAGATAGGACAAGCAGGCAAAGGGAAAACAACAGATAGTACAAACGATTGACCTACGAAGAGAAGAAGGGGAAAAAGGGTTATAATTCTTTACCTCAGGAATCGGAAGACGAGCAGTTAAGGAAAAAAGAAGAGCAAGAGGCGGTGAATTTATACCCTTCACACGATTACCTAGGTCACTCATAAACACCTTTGAAAATCCATAAACCTAACAGGGAAACTACTCAGACATAATCAAAGAAGAAACTAGTATTTTTTTTGATAGATATGTCTTAGACTAAGTAAAATAAAGCATAAGCCTAAACAATGGCTGCGAAAACATATTTATAGAGTACATAAACCGTCATTAACATAATTGTAAACATCTGGAACTTTCGAGTTTTGAACGGACATCTTTGATTTTGGGCTTTTGGCTTGGTCAAGCAGGGTGTCGATCGACACCCAGAGGTGGTGTTGATCGACACCATCTTTAGATTTTGACTCTTCACTTCGATCTTCACCACTTCATTCTGCAATGCTCCAAAACTTCCAGTAAGCATCAGTTATGCCTCAAACGTCTAAGTACCTGCAAAGACTCTAAAACATACTAGAAAACACCATAAAGACTCTAGATATTGGACTTATATCATGGTCTAAACTAGGTAAAAACCATGATATATCAACTCCCCCAGACTAAGCTTTTTGCTTGTCCCTAAGCAAAACAGATGTTATCACTCCTTTAGGAACCACATACCTTGCAAAGCTAATCCGGTGATACTTCGATGTTTCCCTAGAAGTATAGCAGTCCTCCAGATTAATTCCAAACTCCTTAGAGAATCTCAGACTTTTAGTCGCAAACCCCTTTAGTTTATTAAGTGCAGTCGCATCGAGGGAATATCGTTCGCTGGACCTTCTAGATTCTTTCGCTTCCTTTAACACTTTCTTGCGTTTCACCCTCTCTTTTCCCTCCGAAACTTTATCCAATTAAGGATATCATAGAGATGCATTGCCCATTTTTGAACTTTTTGATTCAGGATTTTCTGATTTTCGGACTTGCACTTTTCTGCTTGAACTACACTTTTCTGTAGACTTTTTTATTAGATCCTTGGCATCTCTATGACTTCACTAGATCAGGCCTCAATACTATTGTTCTTGTGGAGACAGGGTCATGAGGCTTTTTTTTTTTTTTTTATCTAGGACAGTTGAATTCGTCATTTGGGAAGAAGTTTCAAGAGCGGTCCGTCCTCGCTTTCAAGTGTTTAGAAGCTGAATCAAGTCTTGCGATATCCAAGATGAAGAACTTTTAAAGATATTAATCCTATGCAATTAAAATCAGATCTAGCAAAACATCAAACACCTTTGAAAATCCCTAAACCTAACAGGGAAACTACTCATACATAATCAAAGAAGAAACCATTATTTTTATTGATAGATATCTCTTAGACTAAGTAAAATAAAGCATAAGCCTAAAAAATGGCTGCGAAAACCTATTTATAGAGTACATAAACCGTCATTAACATAATTGTAAACATCTAGAACTTTCGGGCTTTGAACGGATATCTTCGATTTTAGGCTTTTCGCTTGGTCAAGCAAGGTGTCCATCAATCGAATCAATTCGAAGAGAGAGTAGACGATCTCAACATCAATCGGAAACTCAGATCAGAGGAAAAAATTTCATAGAGAAAGAGAGAGAGAGATCGTCTTGTCCAGGTCGTGAGATGAGAGAGACTGATGAAAAAATTAATTTTGGTTTATCAAAATCGGTTTATTAATACATTTGATTTAGGTTGTTAAATTTATGTTAGTTTGGTTATGGGTAACCCATCAACCAATTTGAATTTAAACCATTTCAAACCAACTCAATAAATTCAATAACTCATTAAACCCATTAATCCATTAAGACCCAAAATTCTTAACTCATTAGATCCATGGATTTGATTGGTTTGGATCAACTCATTAATTTTAACCCATTTTGACACCCCTTATCATGGTAAATTGTGTACTCTTGGCTTAGTGCAATGCTTCGCCATTCTTTTGTTTGGAATTGCGGGTGCAAGTCTTGGTTGCTCCGTCAGAAATAGTAGTTTTTGGAACACGTAGATTTTGATCGTGATTTTTTTTTTTTTTTGAAACTTAATTTATATATTTGTTGGTCCTTGATGTTTCTAATTACATATCTAGAGATATTGAACTACAGAAAAGAAATATATGTACAATGTTGGATTAATGTATTATTGTAGGCTGTATTCGTTCCTATAAAAAATTTTCATGGGTTGTTTATGTTACTGCATCTTATGTCAAATTTTACCATCCAACTAGGTTTTTTATTTGTTTGTTTGTACGGAGACTCTAACCTTTCCAAAAGGTTTGCTTTGGATTCGTAGTGTTTCTCAAATTTGGATAATCATTGAATTTTTTTTTTTTCTATGGTTGTAGAAGAATCATAAGTATTCGCTTTTTGATATGTTTTTTTTCTTTTGGCTAAAATGTGAATAATGTTTTGATGGGCTTTGTTTGTGTCTATATAGATAAACTATAAAGTTGTGAGTTTAGTTTAATGTTTTTTTCTTTAGTTTTGTATTTTGTAGTTTTACCTTAGGCTGGAGAAACTATGTTTTAACGTGCCTAAATCCTTTGGTGATACTTTTTTTTTTGTCATCTAAACTTCGAATTTAAATATTTTATAGAGTGATTACATAGGATCAAAAGATCAATCCATTACTACAATTACATTAAAAAAACAGCATTCAGATTAAATCCTTTGGTGATACAAATCATGATAATGATGCTTTACAAGGGATTGAGACTAAATGAACCGTGGTATATAGCCATAAAGCCTTCCACGTCGTGAAAGTGAATTGGGCTCCAAAATTTGCAACCATCTAAAGTGTTTCAAATATATGAATCAGTAGCTACATAAAAAAAAAACCATAATTCAATAAAGAATAAAAAATCACTATTTTCACATGTTATAAAAGATTTATCAAATGAAAAATTCAAATATTATTATCAGAAACTAATTCAACAATATTTTGAAAAATCAGAGTAACGAAATAGTAAAATGTAAATTACTTTAAACATGCATAGAAAGAAAATTATTATTTTTGAAAGATGTGATTAATTTTAATTGAAAATCAAATTAGATAAATATAAGTGTAAAAATTATTTAATATCAAATTGGATCGAATTTCATTTGTTCGACGAGAAATTCGAATCATTTTGTAATTTGCTGGGGAGGAAGATCAGAGAGATTCAACAATGTCACTGAACAGATCTCATTCGAATCGATTTCTTCCTGTCCCGGTTTAATCTGCGGTTGATTTCCGGTAGTCTCTCCGTCATGTGTTGGAATCCTTCGAATTTCTCGAGAATCTTTCTTCCTTTCTCGGAAATTTTACCAGCTCCTTGTGTTGAATCATCATCTCTTTGCTCTTGTGGTGTGTTTCCACAATCGGATAAGCTTTGTTCAAGTTCCGGTTCGATTTGCAAAACATGCCCGGTTTTGATTCCGATTTCGGTTAGTCCTCCGACTCAATTTCCCTTTACGCCGCTGCAGTCGCCGGTAACTCCGTCTCCTCCGTCGAAAGTTTTAACCAGATGATTATTAGCGTTTGCAATTGTTGAATCGGTTGGTGCATTTGCAGGGATTTGTAGTGTGCTTTACTGTTTATGGACTGGAGCTTGCTTGGGGAAGAAGAAAGTTCACCATGAACTCCAATATCATATACAGTTCCCACAAGGTTACTAATGTCGAAGTCATGGCTTCCTTCGTACTGAGCTAACAGATCATCTTCTTTGTCATCGTCCATACTACGAATAAGTGCAGATATCTCATCGTCTGATTCATCATCCCCACCCAAAAGTCCTTGCTCTTCGAGTTCCCGTTCCATAATTTTAGCTCGTTTTAGTTCATCTTTAGCTTCTCCAAGTTTCCTTCACGTTTAAGCGCAAGTGCTTTTCTCTTAATGGCAATAACCTGACTCTTATAATCTTATAATCTTATAAAGAAAAAAAAAGTATGCGGATATAAGTGGGAAGGCGAAATTTTATAATATGCTTTAATTGACTTTATAACCTCATAATCTGTTTAAAAAAAACCTTATAATTTGATTTTAAAAACTTTATAATTTGATTTAAAAAACGTTATAATATGTTTTTGGTTATAACCTCATAATCCGTTTTGAAAAACTTATAATTTCAAAATAACATTGTTTAAATTCTTATAATCATCTTTAAAAAAATTTATAATCTTCTTTAAAAACTTTATAATCTTCATTAAAAATAACACCATCAACGATTTCTCAACTAACCCATTTCTTTTGGTCAAATGCAAAACAACCCACTTTTTCCTCCTCTTTACTATTCACCACTTTCTCACAAATCTCTCCTTCTCTTTTTCTCATATTCACGAAAATGCCATTATCTTTTATTTTTTTTATTTTTTTTCAAAATTAGAAACTTATCAAAAGACTAAAACACCAAAACATCAACTTATTTACGAAAATGTCATATTCTTCAATTTTTCTAACCACCATGAACAACCAAATTGAAGCTCTAAATGCTACACCAACTAATTTTTTGTTACGTAAATGCATAATAAGTGAGCTCATAACGTAGACAACATTAATTTTCTCTCCAATTTCATCTAAATCTCTCTAATTTTCGTTCTTTCAAATTTTCACTTATAACTTCATGTTTTCCCATAATTCTTCCAAATATAACGGTTGGGTTTTTTCGGTGAAATTGATAGTTTTGGTGGTTTAAGAACGTGAATACGAAGTCGAACGAGTGAAAAAGGTAACGATTTTTTATTTTCGAAAATTTCAGATCTGGTTCGTAAATGTAGACTGCATTTGAAGTCTACAAGTCAACTATGAGTTAGATTTGCATTTGACTATTATTTGTAAAAAAGGTAAAGTAGACAGCATTATAAGTCTACACAGTTTTCTTTGACAACAATAAAAAATATTGTAGACCGCGGAAAAACCAGGTCACTTTTGCATTTCACCAAACCATTGACCGTAAAAAGTAGACTGCATTTGAAGTCTACTTCAAGTAGACTTCAAATGCAGTCTACAAACAGGTCACTTTTGGATTTGAACTTTTTTTTTGTAGACTTCATTTGCAGTCTACTCTGAAAAGTGAAGTTAGTTTTGTGTTTGACCAATCTTTCGAAAAATTGACCGGAAAGTACATATCTTTTGTAGACTTTATTTCTAGTCTACTTCTAAAAGTAGACTGGAAATGAAGTCTACAAAAAAAGTACAGATTTTTTGGTCAAATGCAAAACTAACCCTACATTTTATGTAGACTTCATTTGCAGTCTATTTTAAAAAGTCAACAAAAGTCAAATCCAAATGTAACCTGTTTTTTTTGCGTAGACTACAAATGAAGTCTACTTTTCTTATGTAGTCTACAAAGGAAGTCTACTTTCTTATGTAGACTGCAAATGAAGTCTACTTTTTAAACAGTGAATATTTGATCAAATACAAAAGTAACCTGCACTTTTATGTAGACTGCATATGAAGTCCATACCAAAAAGTCAACGTTTTGGTCAAATACAAAAGTAACCTTTGTAGACTGCAAATAAAGTCTACAACACTTGTAGACTTCATTTGCAGTCTACATACCGATTTGCCGTAATTGCAAAAATAACCCAGTGTAGACTACATTTGAAGACTGCATTTGAAGTCTACTCAATGTAGACTGCATTTGAAGTCTTCAGTTGGAGTCTACAAATGTGATAGTTTTTTAAAATGCATTTTTTGACATATTTACAATGTATTTTTTTAATTTTTGGGTTCTCACATGTTTGTTAGTTGTATATCTACCCCTTGTAAGAGTTGGTCAAGTTTAAGACAAATATTTGTGGGATAAACTTATTTTCTTGATTTGGTGACTAGTTAGCTCATATTGAGTAGACTGTTTTTGAAGTCTACTTAGAGTAGACTGTATTTGAAGTCTACAAATGTGATAGTTTTTTTAAATGCATTTTTTTACATATTTACAATGTATTTTTTTGATTTTTTTTGTTTTCACATTTTTGTTAGTTGTATATCTACCCCCTGTAAGAGTTGGTCATGTTTAAAACAAATATTTGTGGGGCAAACTTATTTTCTTGATTTGGTGACTAGTTAGCTCATATTTAGTAGATTGCTTTTGAAGTCTACTTAGAGTAGACTGTATTTGAAGTCTACAAATGTGATAGTTTTTTAAATTGCATTTTCTAACATATTTACAATGTATTATTTTGATTTTGTTGTTCTCACATGTTTGTTAATTGATTTCATACCCTTGGTAAGAGTTGGTCATATTTAAGACAAATATTTATGGGGTAAATCTATTTTTTTGATTTGGTGACTAGTTAGCTCATATTGAGTAGACTGCTTTTGAAGCCTACTTAGAGTAGATTGTATTTAAAGTCTAAAAATGTGATAGTTTTTTTAAATGCATTTTTTGACATATTTACAATGTATTTTTTTTATTTTTTGGTTTTCACATGTTTGTTAGTTGTATATCTACCCCCTATAAGAGTTGGTCATGTTTAAGACAAATATTTGTGGGGCAAACTTATTTTCTTGATTTGGTGACTAGTTAGCTCATATTGAGTAGACTGCTTTTGAAGTCTACTTAGAGTATACTGTATTTGAAGTCTACAAATGTGATAGTTTTTTAAATTGCATTTTCTGACATATTTACAATGTATTATTTTGATTTTTTTGTTCTCACATGTTTGTTAATTGTTTTCATACCCTTGGTAAGAGTTGGTCATATTTAAGACAAATATTTATGGGGTAAATCTATTTTTTGATTTGGTGACTAGTTAGCTCATATTGAGTAGACTGCTTTTGAAGCCTACTTAGAGTAGATTGTATTTGAAGTCTACAAATGTGATATTTTTTAAATGCATTTTTTGACATATTTACAATGTATTTTTTTTATTTTTTGGTTTTCACATGTTTGTTAGTTGTATATCTACCCCCTATAAGAGTTGGTCATGTTTAAGACAAATATTTGTGGGGCAAACTTATTTTCTTGATTTGGTGACTAGTTAGCTCATATTGAGTAGACTGCTTTTGAAGTCTACTTAGAGTAGACTGTATTTGAAGTCTACAAATGTGATAGTTTTTTAAATTGCATTTTCTGACATATTTACAATGTATTATTTTGATTTTTTTGTTCTCACATGTTTGTTAATTGTTTTCATACCCTTGGTAAGAGTTGGTCATATTTAAGACAAATATTTATGGGGTAAATCTATTTTTTTTATTTGGTGACTAGTTAGCTCATATTGAGTAGACTGCTTTTGAAGCCTACTTAGAGTAGATTGTATTTGAAGTCTACAAATGTGATATTTTTTTAAATGCATTTTTTGACATATTTACAATGTATTTTTTTGCTTTTTTGGTTCTCACATGTTTGTTAGTTTTATATCTACCTCTATAAGAGTTGGTCATGTTTAAGAAAAATATTTGTGGGGCAAACTTATTTTCTTGATTTGGTGACTAGTTAGCTCATATTGAGTAGACTGCTTTTGAAGTCTACTTAGAGTAGACTGTATTTGAAGTCTACAAATGTGATAGTTTTTTAAATTGCATTTTCTGACATATTTACAATGTTTTATTTTGATTTATTTGTTCTCACATGTTTGTTAATTGTTTTCATACCCTTGGTAAGATTTGGTCATATTTAAGACAAATATTTATGGGGTAAATCAATTTTTTTGATTTGATGACTAGTTAGCTCATATTGCGTTGACTGCATTTGAAATCTACTTAGAGTAGACTGCATTTGAAGTCTACAATTGTGGCAGTTTTTTAAAATGCATTTTTGAAATATTTACAATGTATTTTTTTGATTTTTTTGTTCTCACATGTTTGTTAGTGGTATATCTACCCCCTGTATGAGTTGGTCATGTTGAAGACATATTTGTGGGGCAAACTTATTTTCTTGATTTGGTGACTAGTTAGCTCTTACTGAGTAGACTGCATTTGAAGTCTGTTTTCCGATTTGTACTAATGGCATATCCTTGTTTGTATTTTACAGATAATTGTTCAGTTATCCGTTGTTTATGAAGGTTGGATTATGGAAGATGATATTTGGCGTTTTGAGGTTGACAATCGAAGAGGCGGGAGAATGTTTTTTTTTTAGTGATGGTTTTAAACATGAGGAACTTGTTGAAATGGCACATGATGATTATGACATTGATAAAAAATCAGAGGTGGTGGAGCTCACTTACTCACTTCCTCCATCAATGTTGCAACAGATGGCTCGAGATACGCCTCCTATGCAGGTTAAAAATGACAGACAAGTCCAAAGTTTGATTGAGCTAATTAGAACACAAGTATTACGTCTTTGTGTGTCGAGTCGGCCCGTGGTGGATGATGCTGATTGTGAGGATGACGGTAGTGACGAAGAAGTAGTAGAATCTGAGGATGAGGACGAGGATAATGATACTGGAGATGAGGTTGGAGATGATGTTTGAGATGATGTTAAAGACGAGGCATTTGGTGGTGTGGATGGTGTTAAAGAAGAGGATGAACCCGGTAGTGACGACGACTACAGTGAGTATGGAAAAATCAAAGACGAGGATGAAGAAGATACATCTTTTGGTGTGAATGCAAATAATTTGGGCGGTAGAGGTAGTTCAAATCCGACATGGTCCGATAACATATTCGTGAAACAGAGTTTTAGTACGAAGGATAAGCTACTTAAGGAATTGCGGTTGATGGCTTTGATGCTAAGATTTAGTTTCAAGGTGTATAAGTCTACGACAATGCTTTTTGTCGCGTTGTGTCGTGTGAAAGGGTGCAAGTGGAAGGAAAGAGCGAGTGTAAAGAACAAAGCAAACCGGTTTTGGGTGACAAAGTATGTGAACATTTATACGTGTTCCACGACAGATCGAGTGGCTCACTGTAAACACTCCACACCGAAATATGTTGGTCATCTATTTATACAGCGAGTTGTAATCATTAACGGAATTACTCCGGAGCACATCAAGGATGCAATGAAAACAATGTTTGGGATGACTTTAGATTATACCACCGCATATAAAGCTCTTAAATATGCACAAACATTAGTTAGGGGGTCGCCGGAAGATGGATATCGGCTTCTTCCATCATACTTGCATCACATCGCGAAAGCTAATCCAGGGACAGTCACCGGTCTTGAAATGGATGGTACAAATAAATTTAAATATCTATTCATAGCATTCGGAGCTTCAATAGCCGGATTTAAGTATCTCCGACGAGTAATTGTTGTTGATGGGACACATTTGAGCGAGAAATACGAAAGGACTTTGTTAGTGGCAGCTGCGCAAGACGCTAATTTCCAAATATTTCCTTTGGCCTTTGGGGTTGTCGATAGTGAGAATAATGAGTCGTAGGAATGGTTTTTCAAGAAATTGTGTTTAGGTATATCGGAAGGATGCCCATTGGTCATAGTTTTGGATAGGCATCAGTCTATTATCAATGCATGCGCGAAGGTTTTCCCATAGGCAACACGTGGCATATGTTATTACCATCTCCAGTGTAACATTGCCTAGATTTTTGGTGGAAAAAACCAAATGTACTTGCTCAAAGGTGTTGCGTATGCATATACGGAAGAAGCTTATGATCGATACATTGACGCGCTACGCACATCATCACCGGCCATGGCAAAATACTTGGAAGACGCGGATCCAAAACTTTGGTCACGAGTACATTGTGAGGGACTTAGGTACAACATTGCCGAATCGATCAACGCAGCGCTTAAGGTCGCACGAGGATTTCCCGTAGCATACCTTCTTGATTTTATCAGAATCAAGCTTGGAAGATGGTTTTATAAAATACGAGACGATGCTTCCAAGCTAACCACACACTTTAGTCGGCGAGTTGAATACTTGTTGGCAATTTGTGACCATTACGCGGGTCCAATGACAGTGGAACGGATAGGGAGGAACACGAAATTATCTTGTTGACTTGCTTCACTAGAAATGTTCTTGTGGTATTTTTTAAATCAAAAGGATACCTTGCTCACATGCTATTGCGGCTTCGATAATGAGTGGTGCAAATGTGTCTATAGCGCTTTGTCCATCATACGGTAGGAAGTATTTGTATGCGGCATACTACCAAAACATTTTCCCCAAAAACAACGCGTTACCGTATCCTGAGGGTACCTCATAACTGTAGGAAGGTAGGAAGAAGAAGTTTACCTCCTGAGGTGCAGCCTAAAAAAGGTGGGAAGAAGAAGTCTAGATGGCAATCTTACCTAGAACTGTCAAGGAGGAAAGGAACAAAACCGCGCAAGCTTCACAACCCCTACAAGTGTTCAAACTGCCATCAAACGGGTCATACGCGTCCGCATTGCCTAAGTTAAGGTACTTCAAACCAGACTATGTTCACTACTTTATCAATGTTTTACATCATTAAATCGGCTGTAGTAGACGTTAGGTATAGACTTCTGTAGTAGACGTCTTAAATAGACACCTTCTCTACTAAACTTCTATGTTTGTTACTACCATCTTTACTTGTGCTGAAGCTGAAGTTATTACATTTTAGTTTAAAAATAAACTTTTGTTCATGCTCAACTGTGTGTTCAATTATTTTAGAAAAAAAAAATTTCAATAATTTCCAACTTGTGCACGAATCTATGCTCAACCTAGGTGATATAAGGTAGTTCAAAATTTGTGTCAAAAAAAAATTTTAGTTGTTTCTGCTTAAATTCGAACCAGGGCCAAATCTAGTAAACTTGTGTGTTTATTTTGTATATGTTTATACTAAAAGGTAAGACATTATCATTATCCTTATCAAAAGCAAAACATTCTTAAGTAGAAGTCTACAAGAGAAATCTACCATAGAAGTCTAAAATGTTTTAACAAATATTAAATCAGCCGTTAATAACCTATCTTCACAAAAGTACTAACTTATCCCCTTATGCCAAGGATCTGAGTTTGTGCATTTACTAACCTATCTTCACAAAAGTACAAATTATCCCGAGATGCTAAGGATATGAGTTTGTCTTACATGTACAAAAAATATGCAAGAATCCTTCATAGTTTTTAACGGAATAAGAAAGGTACGAATTACTGAACCGAAGTACTATCTCGGCTTATAGAAGTCTAAGTGATCCCAACTTCGAGTTTATGTGCCATCTTGTCTTGTCTCGTCGTATATCTCGGCCGCAAACTTGTCCCTGGCTGCCTTGATATCAAAGTTCTTCATCACGCTAAATGGAAGACCCAAAGCATGACATTCAATGACCTTCAAACAAAACACTCCACAACTCGAACCGTCCTTCTGTTGTGGCACTTTCTGCCGTTCGATCGTAAAAGGTTTACGATCCCAAAAGGGTCTTTCCTGCTCAGGAAAAGTCTCCCAAATAAGATAAGGCACCATTACGGCTATTGGCTCTACTAACTCTTTCATTTGTTTGACAAGGGTAGTAAGCTCAGAACTATCCCACACAACAATCTTATGCGTTGTAATTGAAATCCACATACCAATCCAATGACTCTTTTTGATGTTCATTGGCAGGTGGATGTCATCCACTTGTTGCCCCCATATCTTGTCTGACCTACAATATGATGGTTCTTACCTGTGTAGTATGTCGCTGCTCCAACAGGTAACAACTTACCAGACCCATCGGGATTTGCCGGGAAGGATTTAAAATCTTTGTATTTACTGGTCTACAACATGGGTAAGACTGTATCAATGAAACAGATTTTGTCGCTCCTAAACCACTCTGGATGGTTGTGGAAAGGTAGCCTAAGTAGTTTTATTGTAGCATCCATATGCTGAAACAGGAAAAAAAACAATAAATTAAGCATGCACTGTTAAGTGACGTCTACACCTGAAGTGTACAAGTACAGTCTTCCAGGAATTTGAGATACTTACAGAGTCCTTGAGCCATTCAGTTGGGGTTCTCCAGAGATGGAACCAATTGGCACGGGTGTTAGGCACCAGCTCTTCTCCTTGCCTATATACAACACAATCATAACTGAATTTTGAAGTTGTGAATAATGGAAGTTATATTAGAAAGAGAGAAAAATACTTACGGTTCATCTCTCAACAAATCCTCTAGCGCCTGCACCTTTTTCTGATCAACAGAAGCAAAAGGATCATATCCTTTTCTTGTTGGAAAAGCATTTGGAATGATCCTCTGGGCAGTTTCGTCCCCTTTGATATGGCGTTTTCTGTGTGTTAGCAAGATTCCTCTTTCTTTGGACCTTATTCCGTGCCATAAGCAAAGCCGCGTCATTCTTCTCAATTTGTCTATTTTTCTGTTTCTTCAACACCTCCTCTTTTGGCGTTTCAACAACCTGAACACTTGCCTCAGCCCCATTGACACTCTCACTTATCAGATCACTCTCATCTTGAATTTTCTCCATCTCTACGCCTTGGTTGTTCTGAAACTTACTCTGCAAGTAATGGAGGAAGAAAGTTAAAAAAATTTGGTGTGTAAGCAAATTGTATGTAGAATTAAACAAGTATTATGTTATATATTATAGCATAGTCTTTAAACAGCAACCAACCCCCATTGTATGTAACAACAATCTAAATAAAAAAAGCATAGTCTTCAAACAATACACAAACAATCAAACAGTCTGAGAACACAACAACATATGATCTTAGATGCCTGTAAATTCATCACTTAGACTTAGACTTAGGCTTCTTTACTATGCCTGCTAACCTCTGGCTAAAGCGTGTGGAATACAAGGGTGCGTTACTAACCCCTACATCAGGAGTATCGCATTGTTGTGCATTCGGCTGAGGAGTTGCCTCTGTCACTGGCTTATCAGTTTGTACCCCTCCCTCAGCATGAGTAGTAGATCTCACATCTTCCTTCCTTCCTTTTTTAGTAGCATAGTTGGACCCCTCAAGAGCAGAGACCCTTTCAAATATCTTGTCAAACTTTTCATCCCACCTATTGAAACCATCGTCCATCTTGCTACTCAACTTGTTGTAGGATGCATCAATAAGACCTTGTAAGGTGTTCACTAACGACATTTGGTCTTCTCCATCAACACTTGCACCCTCATGAAGCTTTCTCTTTTGGCTTGGACCTACATATTTCATAGGTTGACGTTCTAATTTCATTCTGGCAGCCTCATACTTAACATGACCTTGTTAACACATCAAATGCAAGTGAATCATTTGAATGCAGACTGGAAATGAAGTATACAATGCAGACTGGAATTGAAGTCTACATTGAAGACTATAAATGAAGTCTACAATACAGACTGTAAATGAAGTCTACAATGAAGACTGAAAATGAAGTCTACATTACCTGACGCAACTTTTACCGGGGATACCTGAAAACCTGACACATGCTAATGACGTGGCTGCCATTTCCAGTTGTCATCGTACAGAGCATGGAGAACATTGTCGATCAGTGGATCGTCAATGTCATCGTCCCACCTTGGGTACATTTCACTCATATCCTTTCTTACGAAACATACGACATTGGTCTGCATAACAAACATGGTTAGTTCAAAGTTTGAACTTCAAACAGTTAAGTATATAGATAAACATATAATAAGTTAAAAGGTGAGAATCATGATTGTACCTGCTTCATCATATTCTGTTTGTAATTCTTGCGAGATGTGGTAGATCCTTTGTACATCAGCATAATTGGCTTTGGGTTTAGAGGATCGTGTATCGGCTGACCAAATCAGCTGCAAAATCAGGCAAAGCATAGTACACCCACAATTGGAGAACTTGAATAAACCCTTCAATATAGTATGACTTCTTATACAGATCTGCCTTCTTAACACCCTCCATGAGATTCTTGAAAGCTAGTCTTGCATGGGGATACTTTAGAAAAGCATCTTCATTCATAACAAGCCTAGCCATCTGAATGGAGATTTTTGTTGAACCTCTTTTGCCTTCAACATAGGCAGCATAGATGACAAGAGAACCCAACCTTATACGGTCCACTCTGTCCCATTCGCCACAAACATTAAGAACAACAATTAAATCATCTAGAGAAGGAGCTTGATCAACACTCAGTCCAAGGAGGTTCCAGAAAGCGTCCATGGCTTTCATAATCGCTATAGTAGGTTGACCAAGGTCTTCAACATAATCATAATTCAAACATGTGATATGTTCAAACTCATGGAGAGAGAACCTTATCGGGTTAACACCAATGAGACTCCATATCTCCTATTCCTTCTCGCATTTGAGCTGTAAAGTTAGTATATGATGGACCAGCCTAGATTCCCAACCAAAATGCATTTCATGTAACCTCAGGAACAATCCCAAGGACGACTTTCTGATATCATCCAATTCGCCAGGAAGGAAAACACCAGGAGCCGTAATAGCATTCATGACTTTCGTATAACCACTATAGTATCAAATACTCTTATTCGGTTCGGGCTCAAGACCCTTGGTATAAAAACGTGGTGGGAATTCTTGTGTACCCATGCTGACCTGTCTGCAGATTAAATAATAACAATTACTCAAACAGTAAAGTAAATTACAAGTCTGAACAAGTAGTCTGCAAAAGATGTCTACATTTGAAACAAGTATTAACCTATATAATTATCAAATTTGATAAGGGTGAATTTGGTATTAGCCATGAAAAAGTATAATAAAAAAGCAACAAAAAGACCTAGATCTAAAGGTATGATTGTGTCACATATAGTGGTTTTGAATAGATTTGAAGATATGTTTATTTCATGTCTGAATAATAATTAAAACAACAAGATCTGTAGAAGAAATGAAACGACGAGATTTGTAGAAGAAATGGAACGACAAGATCTGTAGAAGAAATGAAACGACAAGATCCAAAATATATATAAACGCAAGGAAAACCAAGATATAAATTCATTTTGGCCCAACCGAGACCAGATCTCGAATCCAAACAACATAAGAGGGTAGACATTATTTCTCAGAGGAAGAGATTGCGGTCGCATTGAGAACAACTCCATAAACAGTGAGACCCGAGCTCGAATCGAAGATATTTTGGAGATAAAGAGAATTAAATACCTTATATTCGGAAACTGTAGAATGGCGGTGGGAGTCTACTCTGGAAGTTTACTTCGGCGGCGTTCATTTGAATCGTCAACATAGAGCGTAGGGTTATCAGACCTTCTTACCAAACTAAACGAGATTTTTAACCCTTGAGTTTTTATATGTAGGTCAAATTAAGCATTTAAGTGGACGGTTAGCTTAAAATGAATGCATACGCGGTTATTTGTGCGGGTGAACCGGCGTAAATCAGTTTACATGAGCCGGTTCGACAATAGTAAATATTAAACCGTTAATGTAACTTCGAATACACTTCAGTTGTAGACTTTACTTAGCATCAACTCTAGCTAGACTGTAAATGAAGTCTACATATTAAAGTAGACTTCAAATGAAGTCTACAACCATAACCATATTTTCGTGATTTTTTTAACTATTGATTAATTTCTGAAACATTTTATTAAGAATACTCGTTTCTTGTACTTTAATACTTTTATCTTAAAAATTGTAATACCACGGTTCATTTATCGTTTTGTTAAACATTTCAAAAGTTATTAATTAGTAGTCTACTGTACATGTCTATTATAGAGGTCTACTATTCGAGTTGATGTGTCACTCAAACCTGACAGCTTTTTCTTAAACGTTTCAAAAGTTATTAATTAGTAGTCACTTCTGTTTTTTTTTTTTTTTAATTCGGGTGACGTCTCTTCGGTCTCTACAACACGTCTCTTCGGTCTCTACAACACGTCTCTTCGTATGTACATATATAGGTACGTACTTCCGTCTCTCCATCTCTACATCTTCCTTCATCCTCATCTCTTCGGCTCTGCATCTCTATACTTGTATACTTCAGCAAAACTGCCCCATCAATGGATCGGAGTAAGCAAAGGAACATTCGACTTTGATGTGATTTGAAGGAGTTGAAGAAAGAATACCCTTCGATGAGGATCATCGACGAAAGTAAGTATTCATGCATCTTTTAGGATTTTAATAAAACCTAAACCCTAATATGTTATTCGATGATACAGATTATCATGTGGAGGTTCCTATCAATGGACCATCATAGACTCCATATGATGGAGGGGTTTTTTGGATTTCCTACAGATGGCCACTGGGTTATCCGTATTCGCCGCCACGGGTGAATTTCAAAACCAAAATCTACCACCCCAATGTCAGTGCGACAGGAGGCATTGACCATGACATGTTAAGAACCACGCGATGGTTTCCCGCGCTCCGCCCGACCTTGGTTTTGAAGGAAATTATGGATCTCATGGCTTCACCAAACTTGGACAATCCTCTGTCGGCACACGTAGCCGATATTTACCCAAGTGACAAGGCCAAGTTCGAGGAAACTGCACGACATTGGACGGAGGAGTATGCAATGGAGTGAGCCGATGGTTTAGATCCAATGTGTTTTTCTTGTTTTAATACTATTTCCTTATTTATGTTTTTGTTTATGTTTTTATCTATGATTTTATTTCTGTTTTTATTGCTATTTCCTTGTTTTGTTCATCAATTGCTTAACTTAATGGAAGACTTAGTGTTGATCCAACTTCTTCTTCTTGCTTCACCTTATCCATGCATGCAACTTCTTCTACTTGAAACAAAATTTATTTTAAAAGATTTTTCTTAAACAAATAAAAAAGAAAGAGGTGTGTTATTAAAATGGTACAGTAAGATGGAGAATAGTCTGCATGTTCGTGTACTTTATATTCAATATACAGAAAGTATCTTTTTGGCCAAATAAGTACTCATTGACTTTTTGTTTATTTTCCCAGAACTAGTACTTTTACGTTTTTGGTAACAGAAAAAACATTAAATATAGTACAAGTAGAACCAATCTTTTAAACACAAAGAAAAAAGGGAGTAATTCTTTAAGTCTGCATCGAAAATTTACGTGAAGTTAAATTAAAAAACTAATATTTGGTCATCTTTGTTTTCCGAGGAAATTACTAATTATATTAATTAACATTTACATTAGTATAAAAATAGAATCTTTAGCTTCTTTTCATATCAACAATTCCTCCCTTTCATAGAGATTTTTCTCCTTCATTTCTACTAGAGCGACAACAGCTAAGGTATTGGAAAAAGCTTCTGTATTTCTTCTCACCAATAGCGTGTTCTTAATAATATAGAAAACTTGATTAATAAGTCTGTTTAGATATGAATTGACTTTTTATTTGCTTTCATTTAAGTTAATACTATGTGGTACGAGTGTTGGTTGCTGTTGATTTCAATGTTTTGTTAGTTTCTTTTAAGATATTGAATGTTGTTTCTCTCGCAGCATAGTTCAGAATGAGTTTTAGGGCTCCTTCAGAAGATGATGGAGGATGGATGGGTGAACCCGAAAACAACAAGAAGGATGATATGGATAAAGTTTTTAAGGAGGATGATGGATTCGATGTTTCTGACGAAGATGTTTCAAGTGATAGTTATGACTCAGATGTGAGTCAAAAAAGTCATGGGACAAGGAAGAATAATAGACGGTTGAGATGGTTTTTTGAGACCTTGGATGGGTTATCCATTGAGAAAATAAATGAACCAGGAAGGCAGTGGCACTGCCCAGCTTGTCACGGCAAACGTGGTGCTATCAGATGGTTTCACTTGCACCCTCTATTAGCTCACTCGAGAACAACTCATCCTGTAAGAGAAAGCTCCATAGGGAATTCGCTAAAGTTCTAGAGAAGGATCTGCAGATTCGAGGAGTAATTTCTTAAGTTTTCTCTCAATTATTATCGTCAATAAGTAGAGACTTTTCGTCTCCCTAGATCTGTGTTTTTCTTGTTTTGAAACTACTTCCTTAGGTTTTTCTGATTTTAATTATATTTTCTTGTTCATCAATTTCTTAACTTAATAAACACTTGCTTGTTAATGTTCGAGAAATAGAGAGTGTGGTCGGAGCAGTTATGAATACCACCTCATAAACCCACTACAAGCAATTGAAGTCTACAAGTCTAATGTAGACTTCAATTGGTATCTGCAAATGAAGTCTACAACCATAACCATAATTTATTAATTTCTTCAACTTTTGATTGGTTTCTTCAAATTTTCGTTAAAATATTAAACCTTTGATTAAGATTACTCGTTTCTTGTATTCTAATACTTTTTAAAAAATTATCATTCCATTCTTTTCAATTTATCTTTTTTTCTGAAACGGTTGACAAAGTTATTAATTAGTAGTCTACTGCAAAGATCTACTATAGAAGTCTACTATCCGAGTTGATGTGTCACTGAAACCCGATAGCTTTTTCTTAAACGTTTCAAAAGTTAGTAATTAGTAGTCACGTCTTTTAATTTTTTTTTTTTTTAATTCGGGTGACGTCTCTTCGGTCTCTATAACACGTCTCTTCGTATGTACATCTATATATACGTACTTCCGTCTCTCCATCTCTACATCTTCCTTCATCTTCGTCTCTTCGGCTCTACATCTCTAAACCCTATACTTCATCCAAACTACCCCAACAATGGATCGTAGTAAAAAAAGGAACATTCGACTTCGATGTGATTTGAAGGAGTTGAAGAAATAATACCTTTCGATGAGGATCATCGACGAAAGTATGTATTCATGAATCTTTTAGGATTTTAATAAAACCTAAACCCTAATAAGTTATTCGATGACACAGATTATCATGTGGAGGTTCCTATCGATGGACCATCGGAGACTCCATATGATGGAGGGGTTTTTTGGATTTCCTACAGATTGCCAATGGATTATCCGTATTCGCCGCCACAAGTGATTTTCAAAACCAAAATCTACCACCCCAATGTCAGTGCGACAGGAGGCATTGACCATGACATGTTAACAGCCACGCGATGGTCTCCTGCGCTCCGCCCTACCTTGGTTTTGAAGGAAATTCTCAATCTCATGGCTTCACCAAACTTAGATGATCCTCTATCGGCACGCGTAGCCGATATTTACCAAAATCACGGTAACACCCAATTTGTTTTTTTTAATTAACAGTTGCGGAAATTCTCATAAAATAATAACCATTAAAATATTAAATCAAGAACATCAATTCAACTCCAATAATTCCAAATTCCATAAGCAATAAAAGAAATCTAGCAACCTAAACACCAGGTTCTACTAGACTATAACAGAAGCAAATAACAAGATCCTATCATCCCCTTCGCCGGCCTTGATTCCGCGATCACGCATTTCTGTTACCTGCAACTCAAAGGGAAAAACAGAGTTGCGTAAGTATTTAATAAATACTTAGTGTAGCGGTCATACCCGTCTACTAGATATATAATAGGAATTAGACTATCAGTTCTACGCGATCAAAAAGTAGTTCACAACTTTAAAACACATTAAACATTTTGAAACAAAGGGTGTCGATCAACACCACCACTTGGTGTCGATCGACGCTCATCGCGAGCATCTGATCCTCGTGATCAAAAACAGTGGTGTCGATCGACACTACCACTAGGTGTCGATCGACACCTCTCGCAGAAAACCTGAACGGAGCCAAATCCTCTCACGGCTCGAGTTCTGTTTCATCTCGCGAGATCATCACGATTTCCAATCAATCAGTTCACACAGAATGATCACAATACACATAAAAAGGTCACAAACAACAATCAAAACCCTAATAATCTAATTCTATATCACGATCACGCACTCACCTCGAATCCGCGATGGAAAGTGAATGAACGCGAGAAACAGCGACGAATCCGACACCGAACAGCCTCGAACAACACTGATTCCTCGCTGGAATCACCGGAAAAACCCACAAACTCTCACAAACGCTCACACGAGATTCTCAAACGAAAAACAATGATAACGGATCACAAACCCTCTTGGAAACACTCAAATCACCCACTTTGTTCTTGATTTTTCTCTGTGAAACATCCTTCTGCGGCTGGGACTTTAAATAACCCGACCTAGGGTTGCGTTCCCAAACCGCGCAACAAACCGGATGATTTTAAATCAAACCGATTCTGACCAAAACAATGGTGTCGATCGACACCCACAACTGGTGTCGATCGACACCCACCACTGGTGTCGATCGACACCCCAACCAAATTCATAGAACTCGGTTTCGGGATGTTACAACTCTCCCCCACTAATCTGGATTCGACCTCGAATCCCGCAAACTGTCTTTCCAAGACCGAAAGTTTGACCCCACTTGGTCATCACATCAGAGATCCTCACCCGATCTCTAAACTCTCATCTAATACTTATGCTAATATCCACGTTTTCTAGACATTTACTACTCCTAACTCATTACCTTGCTCTCGGGACGCATCCCTTAGCAGCAAATATACCAACCACCAATGGTATACCGGGAATTACTTCCCTCTAGACTCATTCTGAGACCCACCCGTCTCAAACAAGCCTCTGGAGACCACTAACTCCATAAAAGAATGCAGGGAACTCACTCCCTTCAAGAGACCCACCATCTCCTGATACTTAACCTGAGACCCACCCGTCACAGATAAGTAAGCATCCTCACTATACTATACCGAGACCCACCCGTCAACGGTAAGTAATACTCGGTACTACGCTGTGACCCACCCGTCACTAGTAGACCGCCAAAGACCCATCGTCTTCTAATTATAATGAGTTATTCGGGAATACTACTATTCTTAGAGTATTAAATTCTAAAACGTTTACTAACATTTATGATTAAATCTGCCCCACTTGGCTTTTCTCGATATTTCCCACCCGAAATATCACTGAGAACACAACCCAAACTGGTCAATCAACAACAGACTTATAAGAACCACACATCTCATAAGAATACGGAAAATAAATAAGGAAACTCCATCTTATAAATTCCGAAAATGTATATCGTTACAACCAAAACGAAAAATACATAAACCAAAACAACAACGCTAACACAATCTGGAACCACAAAGATACAAGTAAGCTCAAGCTATGACCTGCTTGTCGAACCACTTCCTGAACTTCAACTTCATCTTTGCCTCTGGCTCCCATGTCTCATCCTCTGTACCGCTACAGTCCCACAAGACTCTCAGCAACGGTATCTTCTTCCGGCGCAGAACCTTCTCTCTCCTCTCGATAATCCTCACAGGAACTGCCGGAACTGTCAAATCTGGCTGAAGATCCGCAGGGATCTCAGGCACTAACTCCTCAGACTCATGTAGGCACTTCCTCAACATCGACACATGGAACACCTTATGAAATGCCTTCATGATCGGAGGTAACTCTAGCCGATACGCTACCGGTCCAACTCGCTCCACCACAGGAAACGGACTCATAAATCTCAAACTAAGCTTGTTCTCTGCTATGGATCTGTTAGGACCCCTCAACATGGCCATCTTAAGATACACGTGATCTCCCACTGAGAACTCCAGCTCACGCCTACGCTTATCCGCATAACTCCTCTGCCTATCCTGAGCTTCTTTTATGTTCAAACGCACAATACGAACCTTCTCTGTCGTCTCCTGAACATAAGTAGCTCCATGAATACTGCGCTCCCCCACTTGGGTCCAGCATAAAGACGTCCTACATGGCCTCCCATACAAAGCCTCAAAAGGAGCCATCCCGATACTCGCCTGAAAGCTGTTATTATACGCGAACTCCACTAAGCTCAAATGATCAGCCCAGTGACCACCCCAATCCAAAACACACATCCTCAGCAAATTCTCCATAGTCTGAATAGTCCTCTCTGACTGCCCATCAGTCTGCGGATGATAAGCCGTACTCATATACACCTTAGTGCCCATCTCTGCCTGAAAGGCTCTCTAGAACTCTGATGCGAACCTGGGATCTCGATCAGAAACAATATTGGCTGGCACTCCATGCAGTCTCACAATCTCCAGCACAAACTTTGTAGCCAACTTAGCCGCTCCATCGGTCTTCTTAATGGCCAAAAAGTGTGATGACTTGGTCAATCGGTCTACGATCACCCAGATAGCATCATACGTCCGCGACGTAGGTAAACCAACCACGAAATCCATCGTAATCATATCCCACTTCCATTCAGGAATGGGTAAACTCTGCAACTTGCCACTCGGAACTTTGTGCTCGGCCTTGACCAACGAACACGTGTTGCACTTAGACACATAAGCTGCCACGTCTCTCTTCATCCCGGCCCAATGATAATACTGCTTGAGATCACGATACATCTTGGTCGCGCCCGGATGAATCGAGAACTTGCTCGCATGAGCCTCACTCAAAATCTTATGCCTCAACGCCTTATCGCGAGGTACACAAACTCACCCACGAATCAGAATCGTCCCGTTCGATGAGACTTGATACTCAGAACCCACTGCGGTCGATGCAGCCACTAAACCAGAATCACTCGCCTGAGCCGCAAGAATCCTACTCAACATATCCGCCTGATCAACTGCCTCTAAGCCCAAAGGCTCCAGCGAGGTAGCACACAAACGCAAAGTGTTAACCTCGGCCACTAAGGCCTCAACCTCCTGCTCCCGAATCGAATCAACTCTCCTCCGACTCAGAGCATCAGCCACCTGGTTGGCCTTACCCGGATGATACAGAATCTCCATATCGTAATCTGCCAAAAACTCAATCCAGCGCCTCTGCCTCATTATCAGCAACGGCTGAGTGAAGATATGCTGCAGATTCTTATGATCCGTAAAGATATGCACCCTCCCACCATAAAGGTACGATCTCCAAATCTTCAGAGCAAAGACTACAACTCCCAACTCAAGATCATGCATAGGACGATTACGCTCACTACCCTACCACTGCCTCGAAGCATACCCGATGACCTTGCCCTCCTGCATCAAAACACAAGCCAGACCAATGCCCGAAGCATCTGTGTACACGGTATAAGGCTTCCCCGGTTCGGGTAATGCCAATACCGGCATACTAGTCAACATCTCCTTGAGCCTCGCAAAGCTCTCCTCGCACTTTGGCGACCACACAAATGGAACATCCTTACCAGTCAACTTCGTCATTGGCTGAGCCATACTCGTAAAACCCTTGACGAACCTCCGGTAATAACCTGCCAAACCCAGGAAACTCCTGATCTCGGTAGCATTACACGGTCTAGGCCAATCCCTGATAACCTCTATCTTCGCCGAACCACTGAAATACCCTCTGAAGATACAATATGCCCAATGAATCCCATCTGTCTCTGCCAAAAACTGCACTTACTCAACTTGGCATACAGCTTCTACTCTCGAAGCTTCTCCAAAACCAACCACAGATGAGCCTCGTGCTCCACGGGACTCCTCGAATAAACCAGAATGTCATCAATGAAGATGATAACGAACACGTCCAGATACTCCTTGAACACATTGTTCATCAATCTCATGAAAGCCGCCGGCGCATTTGTCAAACCAAAAGGCATGACCACGAACTCAAAATGTCTGTATCTCGTCTTGAACGCTGTCTAACAAACATCCGCCTCATCTATCGGGATCTGATGATAACCCTACGCCAAGTCGATCTTGGAGAACCAAGTAGCACCCCTCAACTGATCCAAAAGCTCATCAATCCTCGGGAGAGGGTACTTGTTCTTCACAGTGACCCGGTTCAGACCTCGATAATCGATACACAAACGCATACTCCCATCTTTCTTCTTAACGAACAACACCGGCGCTCCCCCACGGTGACACACTCGGTCGCACAAAACCTTTATCATACAAATCTTCCAACTGCTTCTTCAGCTCCGCTAACTCTGCTGGAGCCATCCTGTAAGGAGCCTTAGAAATCGGAGTTGTCCCGGGCTCTAACTCAATCGTGAAAGGATCGGACCGAGACGGCGGCAATCCCTGCAGCGACTGAAAAACATCCACAAAATCCCGAACAACTCGGATCTCCCCAATAGCAACCTCTCCACCAGACTTCGGCATCGAAAGTACAACCAAGTAAGCCTCACAACCACGCGCTATCATCTGCTCCGCCTGAATAGCCGAGATTACCAGACTTTCGGAAGTAGGTCTCACGCCCTGAAACACTAACTTCTCTGCCTCTCGCTCGAAAGCGACTCTGCCTCGAAAACAGTCCAGATGAACCTTATAGAAAGATAGCCAATCCATCCCAAGGATCACGTCGTACAGCTCCACCAGACTAATCACTAAATCTGCCGGCATTGACGGCCCAACTATCTGAACATCCACTGCTCTAGCTCGGCCGGTAGTACCAGGAATCCACCTCCAGCCACTTTAACCAGGCCCGAAAGCTCACCATCACTGCTCCGAATGCCACTGCCCTCGGTATGCTCTAGAGTAATGAAGCAGTTCGATGCTCTAGAATCAAAAAGAACGTGGGATTCAGAACCTCCCACTAATAAAGTCCCTACAAAATTCACATGCATTGAGAACCCTATTGACTACCACAGGCAAAATAACAGGCATAACACAAATTCTACCACAAAGAATTAACAAAGTTAGGGTCTAAGATTTTACCTGTGATCTGCGCGCCGCCCGGCTGCCCCGCCTCTGCAGGACCATAAACCCGCGGTGCCGGCCTGATCTGGCCAAACGGCTGCACTGCTGCCAACTGAGCCACATGTTGCCCTGCCACTGGCTGGACTGCTGCCACAGCCATCTGCTGCAACTTAGCACACATCGGTCGGATATGCCCTGGCTCACTGCAATGGAAATACACCTTGGCCTCCCGAGATGCCTCCCTCTTGGGACAACTAGCCACACGATGCTCAGTGCTCTCGCATCCATAACAAGCACGACTACTCTGGCCTCCTCCAGAAATCTCGTCGAATCTCCTCTTCGGACCCTGCGCAGGCTTGCCGCCTCTGCCAGAAACAGAACTCCGAGAATGTTGCTACTGCTGCTGTCTCCATGTCTTAACAGCAAGAGCAGCTACAGATGGAACAGCCACTGCTGGAACAACCACCGGACCAGACTGTTGACGATGATCCTCCTCAATCGAAGCAGCAAGCTCACCAACTCCGCCCTCGAGGCGTACACCGAACCCCGACACTGGGTCCTGATACTCATCCGGAGCTCCTGCAGGAACATCTGCATAAGAGCCCGCTCATCAATCATGCCCTGACAAGCATAAACCTGAAGTCTGCTGAACTCGGCATCATAATCCCGAACTGAACTCGCTCCCTGAGATAGCTCCATAAACCTCATATACAGGCGATCCAAAGCCTCTCGAGGAAAGAACTTGGCATTGAACTTGCCCACAAACACATCCCAAGTCCAAACAGCTCTCCTGGACTCCATGGATCTCCACCAGCTATGCGCATCCTCGCCCAGATAATGCACAGCTAACTCCACCCGATACTCTGCAGGACATCGGATCGACCAAAAATTGCGCTCCACTCTCAAGCGCCACTCATCGGCCCCCTCTGGCCCAACTCTGCCAGTGAGGAAAGGCGTACCAATCTTCTGCATTTGTCCCATCATCACAAGATAGGGAGGATGCTCAGCAACTGCCGCTCTCGGCTGCTCAAACATTGCAGCTCTCTGCTGCTCCTCCGCCACCGGAGGTACTGCTGGAGCCGGTACCGGAGCCGCCGCCAGAAACCGCTCCAACAGCTGCTTCAAAAGTCCCACGATAACATCATCTTGACCCTGAGCCGGAGCAGCACCCCCACCTGGGCCCACTCCATCACCAGCACCTCTCCCGGCACCTCTACCGGCACTAACAGCACCACCACGGGCACCCCTCCCGGCACTGACAGCCACACTGGCACTGGTCTCACTCGCGGTCTCCACCTAATGTGTCTGGGATACAGCCACGCTGCTAGACGACTCTGGCACTAAGCCACGACCACGGCCTCTACCACGGCCTCTGCCACGACCTCTCGCTGCAGTATCCACCTACCACACAGGACAGGAAACATGAGCAAACAAGAAGTCCCAACAAATAAATCACAACTTACCGCGGAATCACTTTAAAGGCCAAAGGGGATGATCTAAGACTACTAATTGTCTAACCACCAATAAACAATCAACCACATAGTCTCAATTCATCCAATTTCAATGTCCTAGACACGTCTAGGCTCTGATACCAACATGTAACACCCAATTTTTTTTTTTTAATTAACAGTTGCGGAAATTCTCATAAAATAATAACCATTAAAATATTAAATCAAGAACATCAATTCAACTCCAATAATTCCAAATTCCAGAAGCAGTAAAAGAAATCTAGCAACCTAAACACCAGGTTCTACTAGACTATAACAGAAGCAAATAACAAGATCCTATCATCCCCTTCGCCGGCCTTGATTCCGCGATCACACATTTCTGTTACCTGCAACTCAAAGGGAAAAACAGAGTTGCGTAAGTATTTAATTAATACTTAGTGGAGCGGTCATCTCGTCTACTAGATATATAATAGGAATTAGACTATTAGTTCTACGCGATCAAACAACAATTCACAACTTTAAAACACATTAAACATTTTGAAACAAAGGGTGTCGATCAACACCACCACTTGGTGTCGATCGACGCTCATCGCGAGCATCTGATCCTCGTGATCAAAAACAGTGGTGTCGATCGACACTACCACTAGGTGTCGATCAAAACCTCTCGTAGAAAACCTGAACCAAGCCAAATCCTCTCACGGCTCGAGTTCCGTTTCATCTCGCGAGATCTTCACGATTTCCAATCAATCAGTTCACACAGAATGATCACAATACACAGACAAAAGTCACAAACAACAATCAAAACCCTAATAATCTAATTCCATATCACGATCACGCACTCACCTCAAATCCGCGAAGGAAAGTGAATGAACGCGAAAAACAGCGACGAATCCGACACCGAACAGCCTCGAACAACACTGATTCCTCGCTGGAATCACCGGAAAAACCCACAAACTCTCACAAACGCTCACACGAGATTCTCAAACGAAGAACAATGATAACGGATCACAAACCCTCTTGGAAACACTCAAATCACCCACTTTGTTCTTGATTTTTCTTTGTGAAACGTCCTTCTGCGGCTGGGACTTTAAATAACCCGACCTAGGGCTGCGTTCCCAAACCGCGTAACAAACCGGATGATTTTAAATCAAACCGATTCTGACCAAAACAATGGTGTCGATCGACACCCACCACTGGTGTCGATCGACACCCCAACCAAATTCATAGAACTCGGTTTCGGGATGTTACAATCACAAGGCCAAGTTCGAGGTAACTGCACGAATTTGGACGGAGGAGTACGCAATGGAGTGAGTCGGTGGTTTATAAGAGAAGATAAAAAGATCCAATGTGTTATTCCATGTTTTTATTTCTCTTTTTTTTTTTCTGGACCTTTTACTTTGTTTTCTTTTTGTCAATTGTAAAACCTAATGAAAACTTTCTTTTGTCAATTGCTTAAAATTATCCGGTTATGTTAAAATTCCCGGTTCATGTAGACTTCAATTTAATGTAGACTTCAAATGAAGTCTACAACTATAAAGTAGACTGCAAATGAAACCCTAAACTCATTATAGACTGCAAATGAAGTCTACATTCCGAAACCATAAATCTAAATCGAAATCCTAAACTCAATGTAGACTGCAAATGAAGTCTACAACTATAAATTAGACTTCGATGGAAGTTTACTAATCGATCCACTAAATTAAAAATGAAGTCTACATTCCCGAACCCTAATTGTACACTTCTAACACCCTAATTGTAGACTTCTAAAATTAGGTTAATTGAATTATACCTAAGTGTAGACTTCATTTTAAGTGTAAAATATGAAACCCTAATTGTTGAACTTGAGTTTGAGTTAAATTTTGTATTTCTTAACCACTTTTAAATGAATTAAGGATTTTTCCTTGGGTTATATATGTTAGACAACAAAGACAAACATACAGATCGACATGCAAATAATAAGGAATATGAAATTCACCGGTTCGAAAGCATAGTGATATGAAGCGAGAAGAAAAATGACTCATTTTGCTACATGAAAGAAAAATAAACGTAAAAGAAAAATAAACATAAAAGAAAGTCTTCGCATCAGATCACATTATTTGGAAGTCTTTAAACAGCCTTACTCCATTGGCATTGCATACTGAGCCGTCCAACTTCGTGTAGTTGCATCAAACATGAACCTATGGGTCTTGTACATATGCGCGATGTGAGGCAATAAAGGATCTTCCAAATTTGGGGACTTCAAAAGGTCGCGAATGATCATCACAACGTGGGACACCTTATAGGAAGGACACCATTTTGTTTCTCTCAAGACGTCATGGTTTACGGCTTTATTTCCATTGATGTTTGGATGATAAATTTTTGTTTTGAAACACACCTGGGTAAATAACACATGATAATACACGTGAAGTTTATTTTTGCATCAACCAACCTTTGGCGCCTTTAACGGATAATCCACTGGAAAAAAGATGCTAAGCTAAAAAACCCCCCTAGCGTAGGGAATATCCATGGGTCCATCTATAGGTACTTCGTAATGGTAATCTCCATCATGACACAATGATGTTAAACAAATAAATAAGAAATTCAATGATCTGACTCGATGAGATATCGTAAATGCAATACAATAAGAGATCCTAAATAATTACCTTCCTCGATGATCTTCATAGCAGGGAATTATGTCTTCATCTCCTCAATATTCTTGCGAATTAGTCTGAGTCTAAAAGTAATCTTCTCAATATTCTTGCGAATGATCTGATATAGATGTAGATAGATTGTGAGAAGATGAAGAATGCTCTTATATAGATGTAGAGATGAAGAGACGTGCCTTGTTAGTTTTGGTCAAACCTAATAAATGTTCTGAGTTCAAATTTTGGTCATACTTCACAATTTATTATACTTTATTTACGAACAATAAAATTTTACAAAAATATTTTTCCCAATTTATAAATTTAAATATAAGGTTTAGTTACGATGTAGACTTCTTTTCCAGTCTTAAAGTAGACCTCATTATGATATCTACTGTGTAGACTTCCGGTGTAGACTAAAACAGGCTACATTGTAATAGTCTTCTATAATCCGAGTTAATGTCATTACTGGTCTACTATGTAAGTTTACTGTCCAAGTTGATGTGTCAGTGTTACCTGACCACTTTTTTCCAAACGTTTCAAAAGTTATGACATTAACTATGTGACAGTGACAGTGACAGTGACAGTTTCACTAGGAAGTCACGTCTCCGCTTTGCTTTTTTTTTTTAAAGGGTCACTTCTCTTTGTCTCTTAAACAATAGACATTCGATCTTAAATAGATGTGATTGGAACGAAAAAATTGCAATAGCGTAATGGTTAAATACTAACACATACTTACATGATTAAGATCTTTGTAACTTCAATTTTGACATGATAATAACTTAAATTTTACAAACATGTTTGAACACGGTAATAACAACGTGGGAAGGAGGATTAAAGTACATAATTGGTTTACTATGAGACAACATAGGAAGGAGGATTCCGCGGTTTAGTCCGTAGATTTTATTGTATATTTAGCCTGTTAGACTAAAATTTCCGGTTCATGTAGACTGCAAATGAAGTCTACAACCCGAAACCCTATACTCTAAATCGAAATCCTAACTCTATGTAGACTGTAAATGAAGTCTACGACCCTAAAGTAGACTTCGATTGAAATCTATAATTCGAAACCCTAAATTTATTATTTTCAAAGGATTATTCAAATCCTTAAATAAAAACTATTATCAAACATTCAAACATGTAATATATTAACAATTTATCAATTTTGTGCAAGGTTTATGTTTTTAAACGTGTTAATGTAGAAATTATGAACCTTAAATGAAACCCTACATTACAACTACAATTACTATAAACCTTAAACTATCTATATGAATACCAAAACATAAACCCACTACAAGCATAAACTCATACAGCTTATATGCACCTAATTACAAAAACAAATCATTTCAATAGCTAACTAAATTGTGATGGAGTATAAGCGTTTGGTATTCATGTATACTCTAGTATACAACATGTTATTCATTCATTTCATTTCCAATGCAATTTGTCTTTTTCTATAATTTCATTCAATGTTGTGAAATTTTATTTTTCATACTTCACAAATGATTATAGTTTAATTATGAATAAGAAAGTTTTACAAAAGTATTTTTTTCAATTTATAAAATTAAAAAAATGATTTAATTACGTTGTAGCCTTCATTTGTAGTCTACATAGTGTTTGGGAAGTCAAAGACAATAAATGTTCCGAGTTTAAAAGAAGAAAAAGTTTACACGTGTAAAAGTTCTGAATAAAGCGGACATTAAATGTTCTCAGTTTGAATCATATGTGTAAAAGTTCTGACTCAGGACTGTCACTTTGTAAATTGTACTCTTTACACCTGCCAAATATTTTTTCCCGATGAAGTGTGAACATACATGACACATAAACAGTGTCGGTCCTCGATATTTGAAGTCCACAAGCAAACAAAAAATTTGGGGCCACTAAAATGTAATTAATTTCGTTCTTTTACGCCGTTGTAGACTTCATATGAAGTCTACAAATATTTGCCAAATATCTTGTTAACGTGTACAACACGTGGCAAATTGGGTTGGATCTGTTAGTCTAAAACGACATAGTTTTGCGATTTGGGGATAAAATTGAGTGTCGCAATTAGGGTTCTTATTTTGTTCCTTCTTTGCCAATTTTAAAGAGAGAAGAATTTGGGGAAAATCGGCGAGACAACGATGAGTGACCGAGGAAAAGGGATTCCGACTCACTGTAGATGTGGTGAACGTGTAAGACTGTTGACATCAAGGACGTCGACAAACCCAGGGAGGTCATTTCATGCTTGTCCAAATGGAGATGAGGTAAAAAAATTTGGTTTCACAATATGTTTGAGTACATTTTCATATTCGATTGAAAATGTTCTTGTATGTTGTAGAAAAATCAGTTTCAGTTGTTCAAATGGACGGATGAATCTATGCTTGAAGAAATTGAAGAAATGAAACCAAAGCTTGGTGATCTTGAAAGAACTTCATTGAGTTTAGAGAAGGGTTTAGCAGTTTCAGAATCAACAATGGAAAATCTGACAATGGAGAGAAAGACTTGTGAAGTTGTGATAAGGAATTTTAAGAAGGAGCTAGATGGTATTGAAAAAGAAATTAAAGATTGCAAGATGCAACTTCAGAGTTTAAAGAACATGATTCTGTTTGTTGTGGCAATTGTCGTTTTGTACAAGTTTGCTATCTAATATGTTACTTTGTAGTTTGTAAGGGTTTAGTGGTTTGTTGTTTGTTATGTAATTGTATATGTAGTTTGAATCGGAAATACATAAAAACCCTTGGAATCCAAAATACATAAAAACCAAAATATATCATAGTTCTACTAAAATTCGCAAAATGCATCTCTTAACCAAACTTCGGATCCACCTAATACAGAGACCAACATTATAATATGAACACATATGACAACCCATAAAGAGTCAAAAGATCAGAGACTTTATTCCATATATTACAATCCTAATTTCAATATTATACAACATTAATGGATAAGAGAAACTAAGAACTTGTCCACCAAACATATAACAAACTCATCACACATACAATAATTAAACACACCATCACAAGGTCCTTAACGTCGACGCCTCTGCAACGCTTCTTCACAAGAAGCTTTAGTCGAGTTAACTCCATCTCTGTTTTCTGAAGGTTACTTTGAATCGTCTCCAAATCTGACCTAGCACCATAGCCACAATCTGTTATGGCGTGTCGTTGATTAAATGTTAACTGACGAATTAAAGATGCATGCTCATCCACCACCTGCCTCATCTCTTCGAATTCTTCCATAACTGCCTCATCCCACCACTTCAATATATGGAAAAGACCATCCTATAGAAAGACAGAAGACATAATCCAACACAAGACAATATTAAAACGTGAATCACAAACAAAACCAACAAATTTGAATTTAAACGACAATAAGACAAACCGTACAACATGGTTTTCACATCCATAAAATCTCCGACCCGGATTATCTATTGAGGTGGAGGTTTTAAGAACTGCCACCAAACCACACTTACACAACTTGGGAAATCCACAAATTCGGGCTGCGCTACGACGAGCAGTTGAACTCACTCTCCTTGTGGAACTACTATACGGTTGTGTGTAGCTATATTGCCTCATACCTGATTACGTAATACATTAAGAACTAAGTACCATATAATGAAAAATCACACACAATAAATACTAGACGTCTAGTGAAGTCTGCAAGTGAGGTCTACGTTGCAGACTTCTTACGTAGGCTGCATTGTACATTTCTCTGGACAAATACATTAATATTGTAGACTGTATTTTACGATTTCAGCATCACACTATCAACAATAACGAAACAAAACACAAATCTTACTTGTGACGGAAGGAAGTGTGACTCAGATCTGCAACAATGAAGATCTGAAATAAATATATCAACAGGTAAATGGGTCAAATAGATGTAAATGGACAGATTTAAAAAAAATTTGAAGATAAAAACAATAAAATTGCCAGTCAGATCTGAATAAATTTGTAAACGACAATGTGAAGCAGATCTGCAACAATGAATGCACCTGCGATCTGAAACAAAATGAAATAAACAGATTTTAAACAAGAAATAAGGTAAATAGGATAAAATACATATGCTCTGCATATACCACAAAAAAACAAATGAAAGGAATAGTTTATACCAAAGAAGGATAAGAGACCAGGGATAAAAGATGAAGAGGAGTTACGTCACTTACAACTACAAAATCTGACTTAAAGGAGAGACGGCGGTGCCCCATATCTGCATATACCACAAGAAACAAGATAAAAATGATAAAAATGGAAGTCATATCTGAAACCTTACTAGTTGGAACAAAATAAATATGCGAACAACGGTGGCCAAGATCTGCATATACCACAAAAAAACCAAATGAAGAGGAATAGTTTATACAAAAGAAAGATAAGAGACAAGGGATAAAAGATGAAGAGGAGTTACGTCACTTACAACTACAAAATCTGACTTAAAGGAGAGACGACGGTGCCCCGGATCTGCATATACCACAAGAAACAAGGTAAAAATGATAAAAATGAAAGTCAGATCTGAAACCTTACTAGTTGGAACAAAATAAATATGAGAACGACGGTGGCCAAGATCTGCATATACCACAACAAAAACAAATGAAGAGAAATAGTTTATGAGAAAGAATAATATGAGTCAATGGATAAAAATGAAGAGGAGTTACGTCACTTACAACTAGAGAAACTCGGTAAAGGAGTGACGGCGGTGTCCCAGATCTGCATAAACCACAAGTAAATCATATCAAGACGAAGAGTTTATGAGAAAGAATGAATGAAGAGTTATGTCACTTACAACTACAGAAACTCGGTAAAGGAGAGACGGTGGTGGTTAACGACGACTAATGATGAAGATCTTCGACGCAAAAGGAACAAAAAACAGCCGTTGGAGAGAGAGTGTGGTTGCAGTTGTTTTTAACAAAATTAGGGTTGGTTTCTAGTTAACTTGTTATATATAAAGGGTTAAATTATCCGGTTAGGTTAAAATTTCAGGTTTATGTAGACTTCATATGAAGTCTACATATTTAGCTCACTCATTCATTCATTTGACCATGCTATTTATCTTTTTGTTGTAATTTGAATCAATTTAGTGAAAATTTATTTTCCATACTTCACAATTTGTTATAGTTTAATTATGATGAAGAAAGTTTTACAAAAATATTTTTTTTCAATTTTAAAATTTAAATATAAGATTTAATTACGATGTAGACTTCTTTTCCAGTCTTAAAGTAGACATCATTTGATGTCTATTGTGTAGACCATATGTAACTCACTCATCCATTCATTTTCAAAACTATTTGTCTTTTTGTTGTAATTTGAATCAATTTTGTGAAGATTTATTTTTCATACTTCACAATTTGTGATAGTTTAATTATGATGAAAAAAATTTTACAAAAATATTTTTTTCAATTTATAAATTTAAATATAAGATTTAATTACGATGTAGACTTCTTTTCCAGTCTTAAAGTAGACGTCATTTGATGTCTACTATGTAGACTTCCGGTGTAGACGTCAAAAGGCTAAAAAAATCATTATGCATTCCGTTTTTTTGTTTGCTCATTAAGGCTGTATTTGTAATTTCACTACCCCTTTGGGTTACTTTTGCAAAACATGAGATGAGGGGGATACTTTTGCATTTCAAATCAAGTTTTAGGTCATTATTAGCAATTTCCTCAAAAAACACGATCAATTTCAAAATAACAACTGTTTAAAATCTTATACTCTTCTTTAAAAAACCTTATAATTTTTTTAAAAAAACCTTGAAACAGATTTTAAAAACCTTATAATCTTCTTTAAAAAACCTTCTATTCTATTTTAAAAATAACACCATCAATTTAAAAATAATAGTTGTTTAAAATCTTATAATCTTCTTTAAAAAACTTTCTATTCTATTTTAAAAATAACACAATAAATTTCAAAATAACAGTTCTTTAAAATCTTATAATCTTCTTTAAAAAAAACCTTACAATCTTCTTAAAAAAAACTTTAATTTTATTTTAAAAAGCCTTATAATCATCTTTAAAAAACCTTATAATCTATTTTAAAAAATTTATAATCTTCTTTATATAAATTTATAATCTATTTATATGGAATTTAAACATTATCAATTTTTTAAAATAATAACTATTTAATACCTTATCATTTGCTTTAAAATAGTTTATAATCTATTTAAAAAAAACTTATAATCTGTCTCTAAAAATAACAGATGTTTAAAACCTTATAATCTGCTTTAAAAACTTTATAATTTGCTTTAAAAAACCTTATAATCTAATTTTAAAAACTTTATAATCTGTTTTAAAAAACCTTATAATCTGTTTTAAAAACTAATAATATGTTTAACAAAAAATTTCACGACGTTATAAAAACTTTATAATCTGTTATAAAAACTTTATAAATTGTTAAAAACCTTATAATTTAGTTTAAAAAATCATATAATTTGATTTTAAAAAACTTATAATCTGTTTTGAAAACCTTATAATCTGTTTTAAAAAGGATTTCACGTCATTATAATAATTTCTAAACAGATTAAAACGTGGAGAACAAGAAATATTCCTATTATTTACTCTATTATTTGTTGAAGGAATTCCAAAACGATTGTTCTGAATTTAGATCATGTCGTTTTTGAAATATTCCTATTGGATGCTTCTTTTTGTGTCAAGAACTAGAGTAAAACACACGAGCATGCCTATATAGTAAAATAACTATCAATTGTTAATGCAACTTCATAATCTTTTTTTAAATAACTTTAAAATAAGTTTATAAGGAACTTAAACACCAACAATTTTGAAAATAATCGCTATTTAAAACTTTATAATCTGTTTTAAATAACTTTATAATATGCTTTAAAAAACCTTATAATCTATTTTTAAAAAAATCTAATATTCTGTTTTTAAAATAACACCAACAATTTTAAAAATAACAGTTGTTTAAAACCTTATAATCTCTTTTAATAAACCTTATAATCTACTTTAAAAAATCTTATATCTATTGTAAAAAACTTTATAATCTGCTTTAAACAACTTTATAATCTGCTTTAAAAAACCTTATAATCTATTTTTTTGAAAATCTCATATTTTGTTTAAAAAATAACACCAGCAATTTTAAAAAAAAAACAATTGTTTAAAACCTCATAATTTCCTTTAAAAAACCTTATAATATGCTTTAACCAACTTTATAATCTGCTTTAAAAATACTTATAATCTATGTTTGGACACCAAAGTAGCATACTTTACCATGAAGTGTTGTGTTGTTTTGTTTTGTCTCACAGAAATGTAGGTAAATAACTTTAGGATAGTGTGTATTCAAGATTGTGTAAATCTTTAGACTAATCATGTCAGTCTTTAGACCTTTTCTTGCAAGCAACAGTTAACTATTATCAAATGATTTTAAGAGTGAATCTTTCTGACACTTTTTGTTTTGGATTTTAGTTTTGGTGTTGGTGTTTTTGCAGTAAATCAGAGTATATAGTGTTGAAGCTGAAGGAAATGGGGAAGATCAGTGATAAAGACATTAATCAAGTTGTGAATCGGTTTGATAAACTTGATCCTAATAAGTTGGGGATCCAATAAACCTCATTATCCTGTTTTGAAACACAAAATCATCCTTCTTTTAAATCCTTATAACCTGAAACCCAAAACTAGCCGAAGACTTGAAGGATATACTTCTTTCTTTGAATTAATCTTACGATAAAAATTTCTGCTTAGAAATATGATGGTTGTCAACCAAGCCTTATTGGGCTCCACCTTCATGCTTTTGAAACGAGAATTTGATGTGGTTTATAAAGCTTTTAAAGCATATGATAAGGTTATAATGTTGTTTAAAACAAATTATAAGGTTTATTAAAGTTGATTATAAAGTTTTTTAAAAGTTTTAAAAGACAATTATACGGTTTTTTAAAGTTAATTATAAGGTTTTTAAAAATAATTATAAGATTTTTGTAAAATACTCCCTCCGTTCTTTTTTGTTTGATGTTTTAGAATTTTCACAACTATTAAGAAAACACATTAAATCTTAGTTATAAATGTTTTGTTTTTTTCACTAAACAATTTTCTATAACTTTAGCCCAATAGTAATTCAATAAAATCAATTAATGTGTATTGAAATTTACAATTCATCATTATTTTTTCATTAAAAATGCATTGAAAATGTAAAAAAATCAATCTTTTAGAAATATTTGTTTTTCCTACAACATCAATTAAAAGAGAACGGATGGAGTAGATGATAATGTTTCAAAAATAACACCATCAATTTGAAAAATAGTAGTTGGTTATAACCTTATAATATGTTTCAAAAAACCTTCTAATCTGTTTTAAAATTTTTATAATCTATTTTTAAAAAACCTTTAATAAACCTTATAATCAACCTTAAAACATTGTCATCTACTTTAAAAATTCTTATAATAACATTTCAAATCCCTTATAATCAACTTTAAAACTTTATCATATACTTTAAAACCTTATCATATACTTTAAAATCATTATAATTACCTTTAAAACCTATTAATAAACCAGATAATCAACTTTAATATACCTCATAATCTTCTTTAATATACCTCATAATTTTCTTTAATAAACCTCATAATCCTGTTTTGAAACACAAAATCATCCTTCTTTTAAATCCTTATAACCCCCCACCCCCCCCCCCCCCCCCCCCCCCAAAAAAAAAGATCTATACCCTAAACTATAATTATTAACCCAAATGTCCATAAACATAAGTATAAATGTTTTTTTAAATTTGGCTTAGTCATACTTGAAAATGCTCATAATATACTTTATAATCGGCTTTAAACAAATTTATAATATGTTTTAAAAAAAAACTCATAATATACTTTAAAAAACTTTATATTCTGCTTTAAATAACTTTATAATATGTTTTAGAAAATCTTATAATTTACTTTAAAAAACTTTATAACCTGTTTAAAAAACCTTATAATTTACTTTAAAAACTTTATAATATATTTTAAAAATATTTTATAATTTACTTTTTTTTTTATAATCTACTTTAAACAACTTTATAATATGTTTAAAAAACCTTATAATTTACTTTTAAAAAAAATCATAATAATATGTAGTGAGTAAAGTATATTATTATATATGGCGACCTCTCTCTGACGCCGTAATATTTTCAATAGTATTGATTCCAACAAGACAAAACGAGTTGTACATGATCTGGCTTTGAGTAGATAATCATAATCTTTGATCCAATCTGTGGCACTAAGAGAGAAACACTAACAAAGATGAGGCATCCTCAACTTGGTATCCTAGACGAATCTGTGGCAGAGTTTGCATTTTGTTTATGTGATTTGCTTTGGAAATTGCAAAACAATTGTATCAAAACTGAAAGTAAATGAAATCACAAGAGATAGTGTATGTTGTTAGTGTTGTTCATGAATGTTGCGAATTGCAGCAGTGATTTTCTTGCAATCAACCTCCATCGTCTTGATCCAATTTCAAAATCTTTTATTTCCTATCCACAAAAAATCCACCATGAACAAACAAAAGACCTCTAAGAAGACGAGAATGTATACTTTTCTTCAAACAAACCTTACCGGCACTATTAATGGCGTGAGCCGTTTGAGCTTGGTGATTGATACGTTGATGAATTTCATTGCGTCTTGGAACGTGCCCGTGAGTATACCACATGTGTTCAAATCATCTGATATTTTCGCTTCAAACTCGCTTTTCGCTTTCGCGATCATGTCTTTAGCTTTTGAAGTCGCTTCAATGTTTCCATTGCCGTGTTCTAATTCCTCTTGATATGGAGACAGAGCATCGACAAGTTAATTTCTGGTAAATAAACTTGGAACCTTGCCAAATAACCTCAAGCGTTTCTCTCTTAATCTCTTTGCTCGATCGTGGTAGTCAATTCTAGCGAAAAACAACAAGTCAAAGCCTAACTGTAGAAGAAACCAAAGGGTTGCCCAATCAAAATAACTTGACCTGATACAAGCTAATGGAAACCAAACGATGAAGAAATTATACCTCTGCCCCAAGCAAATAAGCTTGTACTGCAAAATGTCCGAAGGGATTGATGTGCCAACCGACTCTCGGGACCTGACCAAACTCAGATTTTATAAACTGATGGCCTAGTGTAGTCTAATCAATCATGTCAATATAATGCGGAGTCGCCTCGTCATGGATACACATTCCACCATTTGTGCAAAAACCACACATCAAGACACCCAAAAAAACACCAAATACACACGAAGAAGAAAACAAAAAAAAGGTAAAAGATCAATCAAACGCACATAAACTCAAGTTGACCAGAGTCAACAAGCTTCTTGACCTTAACTTTCTTAGCCTTGCTTTGTTGCCTCCACCATCTTTGAAAGAAAGCCTAATAACAATAATTAACCATCACTAATTTCATCTGAGAATCTCCCAATTTGGTATATCTGAGAAATCATACCATTTCAACATAAATAAACTTTCAATTTTCATCGTCTAGCAATGAAGCGATTACAGAATCCAACACATTCTGTACACAAGCTCCCGGTTCAAAATCAAAATTAAAACCCCTAGAAATCCCAAAATCCAATTCTTCTTCTTCTTCTTCTTCCTTGGAAATTGAAAAATTACCCTAATGGAGTTATTGGCTCCGACGTAGTATTGATCGACGGTCTTAAGCCAACCAACGTCGTCGTCGTGCGAGTGAGGAACCAAGTGAACATTGATTTTCTCAGGGACGATTCTCGGTTTAGTGTCGTACTCGGAGTAAACGCCGCCGATTACAATCGCCGTTCGAAACAGATTGAGAGAGAAGGAGATAGGAAAATTGACCGCCATTGACGCCGAGGAAGACGGCGAGATTCACGGTGATGGTGGTGACGAAGCGATCGACAAAGAGAAATTGTTTCAACAGAAAAATTAGGGTAATTAAATTAAAGGGCATTTTAGAAATACTATATAAGAAGAGTGGCATGCCTAGCAAAATATTTTTCAAGAAAACATTTGTGTTAAGTGGCATGCTAAATGTGACATTTCTTAAAATTTCTCTAGATTAAATGACATTAACATTATATTATTTGTTTGTATAGACTTATACCTCTTTTTTTTTTTTTTATATATATATATATATATATATATATATATATAGTAATGGTATTATAACACTTTCAAATTTTTCTTTGATACTTCTATAAAATTCAAATATAAGATTTTGAATAAATATTCCAAATTTACACCTTATTAGATCTCATCATACATTCCAAATTTTCACCTCATTATCTCATCTTTTGTAAGGAGAGATACTTGTATACACCCTCCTTTGTTCACCTCCCTTGTTCACCTCCCTTTTAATAACCAATCAAACTCTCATGTCATATAATGACTAAAATAAATTTTAAAAAATCAACTCAAATTAGGGTATAGTTTTGGAGTTTAGGATTTGAGTTTAGGGTTTATAATTTATTTTGGGTTAACTATTCCCAAATTAGGGTATAGTTTTGGGGTTTAGGATTTGAGTTTAGGGTTTATAATTTATTTTGGTTAACTCTTCACAAATTAGGGTATAGTTTTGGAGTTTAGGGTTTGAGTTTTGGGGTTTAGGGTTTGAGTTCGAGGTTTAAGGTTTGAGTTTGGGGTTTAGGGTATAGCTAAACCCTAAACCTCAAACTCAAAATAAATTATAAACCCCAAACTCAAACCCTAAACCCCAAAACAATACCCTAATTTGGGAATAGTTAACCCAAAATAAATTATAAACCCCAAACTCAAACCCTAAACCCTAAAACTATACCCTAATTTGGGAATAGTTAACCCAAAATAAATTATAAACCACAAACTCAAACCCTAAACTCCAAAACTATACCCTAATTTGGGACTAGTTAACCCAAACCTAAAAGTTTTAACAATTATTCTTTTCTGATTTTTTAAATTTTATTTTAGTCATTATATGACATGGCAGTTTGATTGGTTATTAAAAGAGAGGTGAACAAGGGAGGTGAACAAAGGGGGGGTGTATACAAGTATCTCTCTCTCTCGTTTGTAAGATGGTTCAATATCCTTTAAGTTAAATAATATTTCTTTTTTCTTTATAGATCGCCAACCTCTTAACAATTGGTTGACACAAATTATTTAGTTTTTTTTATAAAAATTTTACCGTTATAACAAAATATATTTATGGTTATAAATTTTTTTATTAACAACCATAAAATACTCAAAAGTTCTTTGTAAAACGAAATGTAACAAAATTAGGTAGATGACAAAACATCTCTGTAAACTTTTATCATTGTTTTCTCCGGTTAAGAAAATGACGAATCTACCCTCCAAATTCGGGCGCTCGCTTAACAAGGAGTGTAACAAACGCGAACCGGAATTAGGGATTTTTTAGTGGTGTCGATCGACATCATTGGGGTGTGTCGATCGACACAACGTTCGTGAGCCTGAATATGGTGTTTTTCATGTGGTGTCGATCGACACCAGTGGTTAGTGTCGATCAACATTGTTTCTGCAGAACCGGGTTGCTTCGATTTAATTGTCCGGTTTTGTTATGGTTTAGGGTTGGAAACTCTAGGGTTGATTATTTAAACTCTCTTTGGCCATGCACCCTTATTTTCAGTAGAGGAAAACGTGAGAAAGAGAGAAAAGGGATTGAGCGTGTTCTTAATGGTGATTTGTGCGTTGAGATTGTGAGGAAGGAGAGGACACAGTTGACTGTTCGGTGGAGAGGATGAACGGACGATCAAAACAGATCCGATCGGTGTGAAATTTTGTAGGTAGGTTCTCCTATCTCTGATCTATCTATAGGAGAAAGGGGATTACTTTTTCGATCTCTAGCTTATGAGTTATGGTCGTTTTCCCATGAGTGGTCTCTGCAGATTCGTGTTTTGATTAGTTGTAACATCCCAAAACCAAATTATGTAATTTGGTAAGAGGTGTCGATCGACACCGAGACTTGGTGTCGATCGACACTATGTTTTCGGATTGAAAATCGGTTTAAGTGATAATTGCGGTTTGGGCTCGGTTTAGGGGCGTTAACCCTAGGGCTTCGTTTATAAGCCTCTTTTGTCGTGGAGCAGCCTTGGGAAGGTTTAGAGAGTCCAGTTTTTGTGTTTTTGAGAGAGGTAAAGGTTGGAGCATCCTTGAGGGTGAATTTTGTGTGGAGTTTGAGAGGAAAGAGATGGCAGTTTCGGCGGTTTTGGTAGAAAGGAAGAACGGACGATTGAATCAAGTCTGATCGGCATGATTTTTCGTAGGTAAGTTCTTCTTTCTCTTAGCTAGCTATAGAAGAAATCCGATTGCCTTTTGGGTCTATAGTTTTTGAGTTATGATCGTTTTCCCGTGAGTGGTCTGTGTAGTTTTGGGTTTTGATCAGTCATTTTGGGAAGTGTTTTCCCAACGGTTGAGAAAGAATCAAGAGACTATTCGGGTATCGTTGGAAAGCTCTTTCAATCTAGTTTTCAGATTGAGTTTCCGATCTGAATTTGGAGGTATGTTCCGATCTCTGTGACCGTTTTAAGTTGGTTCATCGTTCTGTTTTCTTGAGAACCTAATTTGGGTTTTGGGGAAACCCTAATTGTGAGTCTTAGGTGATAGAAGAGGCATTTCTTGGTGTTTGCATGTGAGACCAGAGACTGTGAGGATCTCGAGTCGCTGGTTTTGTGTTCTTAGCGTTGTCTTCGGTTTAGCAAGGTGAGTGCGTGATCGCTTGGGAAATGCTAGAATCGATTGTAGGTTGAATGATGAATTAAGAGATTGATATTTTTGGCATGGTATTGATTGTTTGGTCTCTGTATTATGTGTGAATCGTGCCGTGTTGTGTGGTTCTTGTGATTGTTGTGTCCCGAGAAAGAGCCAAGATTCGTTGAGACCAAACCAATGAAATGAATTTTGGGTTCAGGAGCAGAGTGTCGATCGACACCCTGCGATGAAGAGGATACTCGTGTTGTCGAGTGTCGATCGACACCATGGTGGCGTGTCGATCGACACCCGTTACCTGTTTGCCGAATTTTGTGAAAAGTATTGTTAAACAGGAATTGGTTTATTTGTTAATCTGGATATTTAAAGGAGTTGGTTTATTTGTTAATCTGGATATTTAAAGAAATTGGTTTAATTGTTTAATCTGGATATTTAAATAATGGATAAACCTGGTTATTTATCGATAAAAATTGTTTGTGTAACCTGTTGGCGGGATGACCGCTCCACTGAGTATTTATGATAATACTCACGTAACTCCCGGTTTCTTTTTGAGTTGCAGGTAAGGGGAAAATGAGATCGCGGGATCGAGGCAGAAGAAGAGGATGATAGGGTTTTGTGTCGTTGTTGTTAGTCTAGTAAACCGGATGTTTTAGGTTGCTAGATGATTTATTTATTTATTCCTGAATCTGGTGTTTGAATTTAGTATTTGAGTTATTTTTCGAATCTTGTTTATTTTATTTAAATTTTACGGAGTTATTGAAGATTTTAGTTGGAGTTAAT